>VZRN01006406.1:397267-450379 GCA_013397935.1 Dasyornis broadbenti | reverse complement strand
TTTTTTTTTTTTTTGAGATAATGCCAAATTTTCAGTGTAAAATAATGGGGTATGAGGGAAAGGAAAAGAAAACAAGCCCTTCTACTTCAATGCAAGGGTTTCAGGGAGATGTAGCATGAATATTTCATGTTCACAGTCTCATCTGTATGCTCAGCTTCCTAGCTGACACTATAGTTTCCATGATGTCCTTATAAAAATGGAAATGAAGAGGACAAATTTAAAACCTTGTGGACTTACTTGGTCCAAGTGCTGCAAAAGGAAACTCACTCGTGAATTAAGTTTACAAAAAGAAATGAAGATGAAGAATTTCAGCAACATTTAAGATAAAAAAGCCCAGTCTAACAGCATATTTAGTCTGGGATGAAAACGGAGAGTTTTAGAGATTAAACTTTAAAAACCCCCAAAAACAGACCAAGAAGACTTCATGAAAAATTTCAGAAAACCAGCCAAGAGGACCTTCAGTTTAACATTTCTGACAAAGAGCCTGTCTTCATTGCCCCTACACATTTTTTCTGCTTTGTGTAAAGCAGAGTTTGATCTTGGAAAACACGGACAGAAATGAACTTTGACCTGACTAAATCAAGCCTATCTAGTATGTACAATTAATATATTCCATTTAATTTATAGGAAAACACAACTAGGCTAAAAGATACAAAAAATATTAACCAGCAAACACATCCATGTATACCCTGCAGAGGTCTGACCAAAAATATTAACTCAGATTTAATTAACACATACTAATGCTTGCATCTGTCTCTGATTTTTCACAGGAAGCATCACAGAATATAATTAATGTTCCAAAAATAGATGCAAGTTCAGAACACCATTATCTTGAAGAATTTAATTGGTCTTCCTATTCTATGAAGTAAAGCAAAATGCCATTTTTAAAAATAAGTTTAAGAATGAAAGGCTCTCTTTCCAAATCTAATTATAGATATTTTAAAGGTGAGGCAAAGGGAAGCAGAGATAACACCTGTATTAGAATAAAATATCCCTGTCGATGTATTCAACTCACAGTAATTATCAAACGAGATGAATTCTCAATAAGTGGTTAACAGAATGAAAGAAAGCTGAATATTGTTATTGTGGGTGCTTCATTGTAGCACTTTAACATGTCGATCTCAATCTGACCCTGAAATTAGTGGGACAGATCCTCGAAACAAAACTTGCTGCCACCAAGATGAGCAGTGCAAACACAACCAGAGGATGCCCCATGGCTCTGCCTGCTTTTGCCTCAGCTGTGTCAGGAGCAGCGATTCGTGGGTGCTCTAGTCTTTACCACCTTCTCCTGGGAAAATTATTGCATTCCAGAGTGTCAAGCCTTGGTCTTGCCAAGCCATACCCAACTCTGGAGTCATGTTTTATCCACAGCACTATTCTACATCTAGCTAGGGAAATAACGCTCTGTTCTTTTCAAATCCCTCTGAAATGGTGTTTTGGCTTCAGAAGTGAAGGAACAATAACTGCATTAGAATTCTCCATCAGAAATTCTATACCCATTCTTTTCTTCAAAAGACTTTAAGCTACAGGAGTGCCTGTGAAACGGATTGTCCTTGAGACATGAAAACGGACATGTAAGCATGCTATAATAATGCAAACACAAAGACACATTCTATACTTTAAGATGGAGATACTATTCCTGTAGAACCATGCCTGTACAATTTTTTTCTGACAAATTGGAATAATTAAGGAAATTTCTTCTGCAGTGTCATATATAAAAGTGAGAATTGGGTGGGTTCCTGACCAGAAAGAGTTTTTCAGACAAAGGCAGAACAAAATTCAGATTTTGAAAACATCAGCCTTTTATGTTTAGATGCAAAGAATACGTATTTTGTGGGTAACTTGACTATTAAATTGAGCATACAGGGTTCCTTCATCATTTGATGCCTTGAGAAATCCTCTTTTTTAGCTCAGTTAAAAATTACACAGGTTGATAAAAGAACAATTTATCAAATTCTAGTGGCTCATGCTGAGTAGGTTGTCACGCCAGATTATTTTAGAAGGGCACCTGTCATTTGGGTCTATCAAAATTTCTGTGTCTACAACATGTACCAAACATTTCCATGAAATATTCTCATAATGCCAAATGGATTCTAGAAATCAGCCTTTGCAGTGCTGTGTTGATGCCTGACCCCATAAATTCACATGCAGTTGACCCTGGTGTTTCATTTCTCTAGAACAGAGTTTGGCTCACTAATATGAAAAGAGACAAGTCACCATCCTGAAAGGAAAAGCAGAAAAAGCAGAATAGGTGTCCTCATGTCCCCACTTTTGCTGAATTACCTTGAGACTTTCCAGATAATTTCAGAAGAGAGCAAAAAGAACAAGATGTCTTAAAAAAAGAAAAAAAAATCCAAAAAGATCTGTGAAGCCCTCGGGCTTTTTGGCTTACAAGTGCTTTGATTTATTAAAAGTTATACACATTTACTTGCAAAAATTCATATTATGGCTCCAGGTAAACTGAGGTCAAGATGCTCAGGAAGAAATTTGCACTTAAATGAACCAGCTTTTCAGCCTGACAAAGATGAAGATATTCAGCATTGAGGTTCCCCAGTGGGTCTGGGATCAGCAGCGAGGGGAGAGGCAGTGCCATTTCCAGGTGCCAGGATTGCTCACTAAAGTGAAGGCAACTTTCTGAGCAAATCCTTCCAGCAGAGCATGAGGGAAAAGAAAACACAACCAACAACAAAATCCTGACCACACAGAAAATCGTCCCATAGGCCGTAGCAAGACCAAAGTATCCAAATCTCACCTGAATGAGGGCACAGAAGAGCACAGGGGAAAACCCCAACTCCTACATGTAGCGACTGAGTAACTAACACCATGCATTCACAAAGGACAGCTTGTGCTATCATAACAGCCTTGAAAATAACTTTGTTTTGAGGAGAGGCAAGCAAAAGGCTGAGAGGAAAGGGAGAGTGGGCCCAGCAGGACCAAAGCATGTACTGCCCTAACCCTGAAATCACAGAACCAGCCTCTGACCAATATACTGTCTTTAGAAAATTCCAAGAATACCTAAGCTCCTTAGTAATATTGTAACATGATAAACCAATACTGTGCCCCACACCACAACTGAGCATAAACAAAGCTTTAAAAGTGCTGTGTCACTCTAACTGCAGTCTCTTATGATACTGTTAGAGGACACAGAGGGAAAACATAGGTGAAAGGACAGCACTTTTTGTTGTAAATTATCTGCTCACAGCTCCCCTATAAATATGGGAGCTGCACGTATTTGTTACACCTGAAAACAGCGAGAAGAAAACTGCACAGCGCCTCACATCATCTCTTACCATCGGTTACTAACAACAGATGTCATTCTGACAATGGGCTGGCTGAAGCTGAGATACTGTACCTCATTATCACACACAAGTCTCCTGAATTACCTTCAAGATGTGCACGAGGTGTCACAAAGCACGTTGGTAATTATTTGTGCCACAGCAGTGTGGTGTTTTACAAGGGACAGTCAAGGACTCAGGCAGAATACCTGAAAGGACTTGTTTTGATGTGTTGCCAGTTTAGTTGAATTTTAGATTCTTTACATACAGGTAAAGAAAAAAGTTCAATTATCCTGTGGGGATTTTATTCCACACTGTGAGAAGATGTGTAATTAGATTCTTGCAACGCCTGACTACGCTTTTGGATTTTCCAATTTAGGTTTGATTACCTGATGATTAATAAAATTTCAAATTTCAGTTCTGATCTTCCTCCACAGTTTGCAAGTAGGAACGATTTCCATGACTGTAGAAGAACCTCAGCCCCTCCTGAGGAGGGACAGTCACTCCACAGGGCTAGGAAAGCAATGGTACTCACACCCTGCACTGAAAGCAACCATACAGGAGCTGTCAGGATCACAATCCTCACTGTCCATAACCTCTTTTTAGTCTGTGAAAGGGCTAGACTACTCACAGCTCTAAAGCGTGCTTCTAGTTTCATTCTGCTACTGGGTGCTCCTCCCTGCACCCTGGAGATGCTCAGGAACCACGAGCCTTTCCTTGACAGCTGCTCCCGTGTCCCACCCTGTGACCTGAATGCAGACCTAGAGGGAAGCAGCTGCAACCCTGCACCCAGAGGAGCCACAGCCTTCAGAGAAGGAGATCCCTGCTCTAAGGAGCAGCCTTTGGGGCACCCTCATCCACCACCACATCGAGAAAATGATAAACCAGTCCAACAGCAGACTGCTGGAAAATCAGGCTAAGATAACTTACGACACCGAGCTCTACACAACCCTCATTAAATTCACACAGCCAAGGCTGGCTTGGGAGCACCAAAGGATTTAATGTACAGCAAAGGACATATTCCAGCCATAAATACATAAGACAGATGAAAAAAGGACAATCCAGTTACGGTAGGATGTGCAGAGTGCTGGAGAAAAGACGGTAAGAAAAAAACGAAATGAGCTTTCAGCAAGATTTGAAAGGGGAAGTGGTAGACAGGGAGTAGACAAGAGAAATACTGTGAGATAATGATTAATATCAAGGCCTCAAATCAGTAAGAATGATTCAAGGGAGCACAAAATTCAAATAGATGATTTATCTGATTTTTCGTCCTCAACCTTTGTGAATCAGGGAAAACAATATAAATTTGACATGGAGAGAAGCAGTTGTACACTAGCATTTTAGATGGACAGAATAAGGACTGGAGGCAAGTCACTGTCCTTTGTATTGTCTATCCAATGGTGTCCCACTGTTAACAATGAAAAAAAAAAAAGCACAATTTACTGGATCAGATGACCAAAATAATCTAAATTGGAACTGGAAAGGCTGAATGAAGTAGAGGGTGACTGGATGGTTCAGCTTTGTTAAAGAATGTTCTAGATAGAACCGAGAATTTCCTTACAATCATATGTTGCTCTTCTGACCTATGTTGCTTTCATAATTGCAACTATTTCAGGCACAAGAATGTGCAGGTGATGAGCAGACATTTCAGACATCTCTCAAAGCCTTTCCCCTCGCCCCCAGAGCCTGGCTGCATGGCTCAGTGCAAAGCTAAGGTTGCCTCCAAGACAAAGTCAAGGGGAAAGCAAGTCCCTCGGTGCTGTGAATAAGAGCAGATCATTCCTTCTATAAAATGAATGCTACTTTATGCTGGCTGCTGTGGCTTTGTTTTAAAATTTACTCAATTACTGTGGAAAAGAACAGTTAGGAAAATCTTACAACTCAGAACATGGAGAACAAGCAACAAGTTTTTGGACAATACCACAAGTTAAATTTAGATTACCAGGAGACATCATTATTTTAGTTGTACTTTTTTTTCTATTTACAAGACTCTTGCAATGGGGCCAGACTTCTACCTGAGCTACCAATGTACCAACAGGGACTTGAAATGTGAAGGATGGGAATGGAGCATGACTGAGACTTTTACTTCATGCCAGGGGGAACTGCTGTGGAAGAAGCATGTTGCAAAGCAAGAATGATATTCAATTTACCGACTGTCAAAGCATTTGCTAAGGAACACATCGATGAACATTAGCATCTAGCAACATCTCTGAAACTTGCAATGTTTGGAATTGCAGTGTAACGCTGGCAAAAAACAAAAAAGCAAAAACATAAAAGGCAAACCCTCCTAGCACATTGCCTCTTTCAGAAGACTGGCTCTCATTATGTTGATCCTTCTGTTCTCAAATTCAGAACCTGAGAAAGCTATTTCGAGTCTAAAGAAAGAAAAAGGCACTATGTTTTTCAGCTTAAAGATGATGAATGCATCATTTGCTGTTAGAGGTAATGAGGATTTCAGTTGCTTTTGGCCCCTGTAGGATTTCCTGAGCTTTGCCAAAACGAGCAAACAATCTATATTAATGAACAGCTCCAAAGGCTTGGATAAGATGCATAGCTCACATTCACATGGAATAGGAGCGCCATAAATCGTTATGTGTTGTGGGTTACAGATTTAGGTGGCAAACAGATGTGCTCCAATGCCACTTTAGCTCTGTGTGTACCGTAATTCTGCAGGAGAAAACCAGAAGCCTTTGGCTGAAGGACAGATTGCCACACAACAAGGTGTAACACAACAGCAGCACCCAGACAGACCAGGGGCAATCAGGGGCTGTGGCTGCTTTTCAGTAGAGTTGGGTGAACCTGTTTGAAAAGGACAGAGCCAAGGACCTGAGGAGAGGAGAAAGCCAAGGACATTTGAAAATGCAGCAGTTGGAATGTGGCCCAAAGCAAACTTCCATGAGATGCTTTCCAGCGTAATCACCACCTGAATGATGAATGATGAGCAAATCCCCACCTCCTCCTGCATTCAGAGGAACAATACTCTGCCTCTGCAAGAGTGTTACCCCCTGTGGAAACAGCTGGGGTAACACCAGGACACCAACTTTCAGCACTAATTTTTATCACTAGAATTATCCTGTAGGTCCTGCCTTTACACTGACAGCGGAGTTTAAGAGGGGTATGAAGTACCTATGCACAAAACACGTCCAAGCAAGACACTGAAACTTCCCAATTTCCCATCCTCTTACATGTGGGGTGCAGTTTCTTCAGCCGGAAAACAGTATATGCATCTTTCATCTCACCATTCCCGAGCTGTGCCACGTTCAGAACTGAATCCTACCAAGAGTGGGACAAGATCAGCCACCTGAGAGTGGGCAGCTGTGTGCCCAGAGGAGTAAAAGTCAGTGGTTTAAAAAAGGTGAAATAAAACCATTAGCCAAATACACAAATACCCCTTAGAGAGAGAGGCAGAATTCTGATGTAGTCATAGCTCTGCATACACATTGCTCTTGAACCTTGCATGGCAGGCAACCAGATAACTTGGAAGCAAATAATGGAAATCACGCCCACCATACTCCTCTATTTCGTTTTTTTAAAGACACTTATTTTGCACAGTACCACAAGAAAAATTTATGTCCCAATGCTCTCCCCTTGTTTTCATATGATCAACTGGAGTTTTTTATTCTGGGGAGGTGAACAGAAGGAGGTAGCTGATGGGTTAGTAATTTACAGAACCATACTTCTTTTATACTGTAAGTATGTTCCATTTGTTCTGAAAATATGTAATGATCTAAAATGGGGACAATTTTAATGAATCGGGTTCATAATATTTCATATCTTGCTGCCAGACTCTTAGTCAATCAAACTAATGTTATAAAGGAACAGCCAACAGCCAATTTTGACATCCTTTAAGCAGGTCAGTTATAAGCCAATTAGCTCTACCTACTTGGTCTCCAAGGTCTGAATAAAATATAGCCCATTTTGATTAGAAGCACTACTTCCACCAGTGTGCACATGTCTTAAAATAGACTGCAGAAATACTTAAACCCCATGGAATTGTGAAAGGAAGTCTCGATCCTACTGAAGTCAATTACTGTAATACAATTTCTCCTGGCTTCTCATAGATTATGAGAGCTCCCAGATTCACACGGTGTCATTCCAGTTTTATTGGGTAGCAGAAAAACTAAGTGCTGCATTCATCAGAGCCCTTCCATCTGCTGAATGCAACTTTTCTGCAGCGTAAGGCAAATTGAAAGCATCAATCCTGAATTCCAGCAAAATTCCTGGAGAACTAACTTCAGCAAAAGGAAATCAATCAGAATTGCATTTATATGCACCTCACATTAATTGCTGTTTATTTTAACACAATTTTCACATTATTTAATAACTGTCAGATCCTCCTTGAATGGTTTGAAAAGAAATACAGTTATTGAAACCAGGTTAAATAAGACTCATCAAATTATTTCAAGAATGAATTTTGCATTAACTTGAACTTACTAAGTTTTTTTCTTGTTAATCATGTAATATTTAAGAGTTGAGAAAAACACAGATGTTTCTTTTCCAAGAATATCCTGCTTTACATTCCTTTAAAAATGGGTGCTTTACTCATTATTTGTTCCACTCCCCAGTAGGATACAATAGTTTTCTTTGGAATCATACTGATGAGTAGGGAGTGCTAGAAAATTCTTGTTTTATATGTAGTCACACAAATGCCTTACAAATATATTCCTGTCATTCATTGCATTATATCCTTACTGTAAATTGAACTTAAGAACAGCCGACATGATTTTAAAAAAATCACCACCACAACAATAAAAAATAAATAACGAACAAACCCAAGCAAAACCTAAAGCAAACAAACAAAACCCCAGCTACACCTAAAATCTCCAGCAGTGCAGAGAGAATTTGCCTTAATTTGTTGGAGAAACTCCAAACTGGGGAAGATCCTTATAAATCAAAACACATCTGAAATCTTACTTGTATGTTCCTATTATTCTAATACACTAAAAAGACTCTGCATGTTACATATAGACAATAAGTTAGATTTTTTTGTTTGTTTGCTGTTTCTATGTGAGAAAATTCACAAACAAGAGAACTTTTTGAAACTGTACCACCAACAAACCTATCTATTATGTCTCACCATGTTTGCTACTGTAATCACGCAGTCAGTGAAAAAATTAAGATGAAAGGGGTGAAAAAAAATAATAAAAAAAAAATTACAGAGAAGGATGCATGGCTAGTAATCCAAGGGCACAAGAAGCAGCAAGCCCAGGATTCAGAACCATCTAGAACTGCTGAAAAAGCACATTATGGAAAGCTAGAGGGGCCTGACACCCAGCTACTGGGAATGGCACAAGCCATATGAAGCCAGATGGATTTGGGCCAGGCTGGCCTGGCCAAATGCACAGACATGCCATGAGTTTGAATCCAACTAAGAGGTTTTCATTGACAGGAACTGGAATTAAGATCATACAAAACAGCAAAAATGGAATACTGAGGGTTATAAAACTTACTCATGCCCAGGAATGTAAATAAGCTCAGCTAGAGTAATTTAAAACAATGATATAACTGTTTCTTACAGTGAATAGAGAAATATTGAAACACCTTACCAAGGAGCAAGAATACAACTTCCTTGATTTAATGGTTAATTATACTGCACCTAATTATTAAGGCTCTTCATAACTGATGCAGCAGAAGCAATTGTTTCTGCCTTCTGAAAATAAAAAAGTGTCATAAACATTTCCTGTAATACACTACTTTTTTCAGTTTTCAGATTATTGCCTGTCCTATGTCCATTACCTGTCTGCATTTCCACTGAACTTTAATTAGAGTTGAAGTATGTCTTGATTTGCTGATTAAACATCATAAGCAAGTTAAAAGAAAGGGTCATAATTTAAAATATGCAGGAAACCAGGAAACTGCATTTAACCTATTTTACAAAACACAGCATTAAATCAAGTCATGCATTTTTAAGAGAAAAATTTCTGATAATTTCAAGGTATAAATGAATGGGAAAAGTCTGAGCTATTCTTGAAAATGAACCAAGGGAGCAAAGGGGATGTCGACTACAGGAGGACACCTGTGTAATTTGCAGTCCAAGGAGCTTGTACTCTCATGGGTACATAATAGAAGGAATGGCTGGAAGTTGTTCACACAGGATCATTATTTCCATCCCAGAAGGACTTGCTTCTGAAACGTATCCTGCCTGTCCATACCAGCACCTTTGGTCTACAGCCTTATTTACCTTGAGGATAAAGCCAAAATCACTTGCAAGCCATCTATCTGGATATAAATATATCCATACTCTAATTCTTCTTCCCTGCTATGGAAATGTGAGAAATGTATGCACTGGTTTTTTTCTTAGCAGGAGAATTTTTGACATCTCACTAATTGCTTTCTGTTAATGTCAGAGCAAGGGATCTGTGGAGACGGATACTTAATACTAGTGCCTGCTTTTTTCCAAAAGGTTATTGGTTAAAGAGAAGTAGGCGCTACCTAAATGTCTGTGCATGTTTCATTGAAGAATCTTCCATAAAATGTTGTTTCCTTTTTCTTATGAACGGCTCTCATAGCATCATTTCATTAACTAATCAGCTTTTCTCTACTCTCACACACTCAACAGGCATTGTAATTGCTTGTTATGGGGCTAATATGGGGGGAAAAAAAAAAGTTGAATGAGAGATAAAATGAAAACAAAGTGACTTGCTTAGAGAGTGACATAACATTCAAAATTTGGTGCTTCAGATTAGATACCCAGACCCCCTACCATTGATGTGTTATGGAAATGTTTAAGCGAACAGCATTAAGCAGTATAAAATTAAATTTCCTTAGCTTTTGCAGAACTGGGGTTGTGTCCTGTTGTTACTTAACTCCATAAATTACTTGCCATTTGAAAGTCCTTATGTCACCTATTTTAGTATGTGAATGTAGCTACGGGCACATAAATTTGAAAGTGTGATAATAGATTACCTAAGGCCAGACAGTGAATCAATGTCGAAGTCAGAAGAGGAAACCAGGAATCCCAAGTACCTGTTGAAAGACAAGGTGACACTGCTCAGTGTGGAGAAAAAAATATTCCGTTTGCAGCCTATGCAAATATAAAGCAATTATGCTCCCCAAACTGGAATTCTCTCCTTGACATAATCTTAAACACTTTGTGTATTCCTTTACTATCATTCTTAGAGAGGTAGGTGTGGAAGGATTAAAAGCACAAAAAGCCAGACCTGAAACTCAGAGCATTCGTCAGTAGGATTAAACCACTAATTGCTTGCACTCTTCTTGCAGTGGTCCTAATTACATTGTAAATAAGGCTGTGTACTGTATCAGCTGAATTACTTAAATAGTTTAATTACCCTGAAAAATGCTTATAAGTAAGTCTATAGGAAGCCAACAAAGTGGCTTTGTAATTAAGGCAGACCTTGAAAGTTGTTCCAAAACAACCCCATTTATGGAAAAGCGGGGCAAAATTTTTGGGGTGTCAAGGTGAAGGCAGGTTATAAACTGCTTTTTACTTTTATGAACTGCAGAAAAGCTGTTTCAAAGAGTTCAGTATATCTTTCCCCATGCTGCAACAATTATTCCCCCAGCAAGCATCAATGGAACTAGGAAACCAGAGAGCTGGGAATTAGCTGGTAGGGAATCTCAAAGCTCCAAGGAGGATAAAATCTACCTACATGAGAAATTTGTCACAGGTTCAGTGGGCTTCGACAAGCATCATTTTCAACAGACTTTCTTTTTCACTAGAGGCACAAGCCTTCAGAAAATTTCCAGCCAGATTTACAAGAGCTGCTTCTTGCTTTTCAGATAGAATATAAAGTCACTTTAAGAGCATTTGAAACTGCTGTGGCTCATCGTCATCAGCTGGTGAAATGGCAACTGTGAAGCGATAAAACCTGGTCACTGCCTGAGCCTCAGCTATGAACTTCCATGAGATCTTGGCCACCTTTGGATGAAAAAAGGAAAAAAAAAAACAAACCAGAAAATAATAATAAAAAAAGTATTTCCTGCTTCTGAATATCCCAGATGTTTCTAGCCTCCTTTGGGTCTGAAATTGCTCAAGTCAGACCTGTGACCCTAGATTTCGGCACCTGAGATTCCTGACAGCATCTGGTGAGCCCACTACAAGGAAACATTTCTGGATGTGGAAATGGATAAGACTTACTTAAGATGCCAAAGGACCCTTTTTGGGCATTCAAAGAACATCTCAAATAAGCGGAACAACAGCAATTTTTACATAATGCTGAAACATCACTTCTTTTTTGTGTGCTACATTATGTATTTCCATTGGTATCTGATAATAGCAAGAGATTGGTAAGCAAACTAAATACCCAGTTTTTAGAGAATGCAGTGGGCTTTCAATACATCCCAGGAGAGACGTGGAAAATAATGCTTCACCTTCTAGAAAACTTAATGTAGTCTGCAAGGTAAGACACTGGAGGTACGATCTCTGCATTACAAAGCAGCACATCTGCACATGAGGCATCACCACTGATGCAGCACAGGCAGCCTCAAGGTTAAACAAACCCGGTGCTGAGAGTCGAGGCAACGGCTGTGAATTTCAGCTGGGGCCAAGATGCACTTCCCTGGAAGTCAACTGGTGACCCTCACAAACACAGAGCACGGAAACAGATGCAATAATAAATAATAATAATAATAATAATGTTCCTGCAATTTCCAAACTTTACCAAATTCAAAACGGATGAATTTTTCTCTCATAGAATCAATGAACAAGGACTCACCTTGTTTTCTTGGGAGAAGAAAGGAATGCAATTTTCTTGGAAATTATGTCTCTTACCACCTTTGGAAAGTCCAAGGCAGACTAAACAAAACCAGTGCACAGTGTTAACCAGTGCCTGACCAGGAGCAAAGACAACATCACCCTTCTCGGGTGGGAATAAAGATCTGAAGACATTCTACGGTGGCAAAATGTAAATGAACAGAGAAACATCAGAGGCTCTGAGGGCTGGAACACCTCTGCCATGGAGACAGACTAAGAGATTGGGTGGTTCACCTGGAGAGGAGAAGGCTTTGGGAGAACCTTCCAGCACCTTCCAATATCCAAAGGGGAATGCAAGAGAGTCAGAGAGGAACTTTTGTCAAGGACATGTAGTGATAGGACAAAGGGAAATGCCTTCAAACTGACAGAGAGCAGCTTTAGATTGGATACTGGGAAGGAATTCTTCCCCGTGAGGGTGGTGAGGCCTGAGAGATCCACATGCATGCTGAATTTAGCCATTTTAAATGTGCTCATTTCCAGTTTAGAGCAGCAAACAAATCGGATGGCTCATAGTTGAACACTTCCCCTTAACAGATTTGTCAGGTTTGGACTGAGTCCTCAGAATACACTGGGGCTCCCACCAATGTGAGCTGCACGTGCAAACTGAAAGCAGCTCATGGTGCTCTGAGATAAACTGCTTGCCCTTTTACATCCTGCAGCACATAATTTGAAAAGAAAACACAATCTGCTTTACTGCAATTCAAGACTGCAGCGTCCATAACATTTGAACCACCTCTCGTTCCTAACCTGACTTATAATTCCATACTATCAGAAGTTCTATTTTAATGATTCTACTTTGAGAACAGCCAAACTCCTTGACCTCAGGCATCAGACAGTGAAGTGCATTCAGATCATAGAGATCTGAATGCTCCAAGACACAAGGTATTTCAGAAAGCCCAAGGGAAAACAATATTTGGATGATGATAGTGGCTCGTGTAGGAGCCCACCATTCCTTAGAAAAACATAAAGATGCAGGCAGAGCTGGACCTTAAGGCAAACCAGTGAATTTGCAATCCCTGTAACTCCTTTTCCTCAAAAACAACAAAAACTCCCCCAAAAAACCAAATACCAACCCACAAAAAAAACCAACAAACAACCCTAACAAAAAATAGATCCTCATTGCCAATAAAATGAAGTTGTCAACAAAGGCTTGTGCTAGATGCAGCCACCAACCAAGTGCACGGGAACTGTTTGAGATCAATCACCTGCCCCCGTTCAGCAGGAACAGACCCACAAGCCTGACAGCAGAAAATACAGAAATCGGCAAAGAAAAAGAGGTATGAATAAATCTTTCATCCTGTTAATTCCAGCTGACAGCCAGTAGGATAGCTGGAAATCCAAATTTGGTAATAATATAAAGATTTCCTTCTATATCCTAGACAAAAATCTGCGGTCTAACACATACATTTGTATTTTTGAAAGCAGTTTTGCGTAGTCTCAGGAGATTACAGCATTTAAACGTGGAGCATTTAGCTTTACAACTAAAAGTCAGAACAGGTCAGGTCCATAGAGCCCAGTTTTCAGAAAAACAGGTATTCAGCACTTCCAGTAAATGAGGCACAGTTCAAGGTATCAGATCCCAGCCATTGGTAGTCGTGTCAGGAAATCCCGGCCTAAATATTCATCAGGGTAACTCTGGGTCTGCTCCATTATGATTCAGTCTCTGGTGCCTTTCCCACCCATTGTAAGGAATGTTCAAAATGTCACCTAAGTCAAATCAGTTTCAAACGATTTAGAAACTGGGGAGAAAACCTTGAGTGATTTGGAGGAGGGGGAATTTTGGTTTTAAATGTGATGGCTCCAGTTTCCATTTGTCCTTTAGATCTTCCATTCAAATCCAAAGTCAGTCACAGAATGGGCTTCTGTGGGGTGGGCTCTGACCTACACATATCTCAAGTACCAGACGTCTTAAACAGCAACACGATTTCATGAACAGCAAGAATCCAGATAAATTTACATTAACTTCAGATAAAATCCTCTTATAAGCCAAACACCAGCTCTTATGGGATTTGTTCATCGCCACTGCCAGAATGTCCTGTATCGTGCACCCTGACTCTGGCTGTGCAAGCTAAATTTGCTGTGATTAGTAGGGCTGAAAGAAAAACGACTGCACTAATATTCAAGCTGTTTGAAGAGAGGTTTACTGCCCCCAAAAGAATCATTTAATTATAACACACCATTTTCTTTAGATCTACATATAAAAGAGTTAATTTGCCTAAGCATGCACCAATGGGGCTAATGGATAAAGGTTTTTATTAGGGATGTGCCAAATGGTTCAATAGTTATTTGAATACTGTAGAGACCTCTCAAACATGTAGCTTTGGTGTGCAATAATTCTGTTCAATTAATGGGTTTATTTCCTTCACAGATATTCTTTCAGAAGTGCTCTATCATCCATGCAGTGCTGTTCAGAGACAAGTTGTAAACATTTTCTCTTTACTGGGAAGTTCTAAGGACATGATGCTGGTTTTTTTCACACTGCTGTACTTGATATGGGTAGAAACCTGCAGAGGAATACGTTAAAAATGCTGTACAAATTCTCTTTGGACACAAGTTAATTGGTGATAATAACATTGTTGTAACCAATGAAATCACATCAGCTTTCCTACAGTGTCTAGCACTCTTTTCTCCACCTCAGCTCTACACGGCAGAAGGTGGCACACTCAGCATCCCTTCCAGCATTAGTTGCCAGAGACGGCCATTAATCTGTCTCTAAATCTCCTAAAGTAAATGCAGCTCTGGCGTCTGTGCATTACTGCTGAATGGCATGCCCCCATAAAACCATTAATCTGAACTTTTAATAACTGTCAGTCATAAATTAGAAATAATTTTTGAAAAAGGCTCTCTTCACCAAACCCAGACAATTAAGGGAAGGCGCAGCAAAGTCCAATGCACACATTAACAAACATCACTGAAGTAAAACTCTTCCCTGAGTGGTGCCCTCTGTGATGTTTGTTGTTTCTGCCGATTCTTTCTGAACCCTGTTCCTTTAGTTCCTCTTCCCCTTCAATCTGAACTCTGAGCAATTCAGAGGGCTGGGAAAAAATGGCAGACCTGATATGGCCATAGTCATCCAGCTGTTACCTGTCCTTGAATCGTCTCTGTCTCTGCCCTTAACCTTTTTCCAGATGGTTTATTTGAATATTAGAAAGCAGTGTTTGTATGACTAGACCTTCTTAGATGGTCTTAAGGCCCACAATTTCAAAAGCATTTCAGTGCCCATCTATCATTGGAAAAAAGGAGTCTGGTAACTAAATATTTATGCAAAGCTGTCTCGAGGCATTACTTATTAAACTTCTTTGCCTGTGTCACATTACAAAGACATATTAAATCTTTATGTAAAAACATTCTTCCTATTCAAAGGGAGCTTAGTTAAACTTGTACTCCTCATGAATTATCTGCTCTGAGTTTAACATTGTTAAGTTACCTTTACCATGATTTTCCTTAGCCTTTAACAAATGGAGTTGGAAGTAAACAACTTGAAATGCTGCATGAGCAGCCCAACATGTCTTGACAGAGAATATGAACATCTGAATAAGAGAAAAGTTTGAGATTCCCTCCAGGATAATTCTTTTATCTCATTAATCATAGGCATCATTACTCCAGTATCACCTTAATTAAAAAAAAAAATTAAAATTATTAATTGAGAATAAATATTTCTAAAATTAAAATCTATGGATTCCCACATAACTATACTCCTGCGCCTTTCTGTTTTTGGGATGTATGATCACCTAGCCAGCAAATATCTCATTTTCTGTACTGTATTCCATTTCCTGCCTTTGACACAGATGCTGAGATCCACTGGCCTCCTGCATCCAGGGAAGGGACTCTGCGTTTGCACAAGGCTCCATGCTGGCATTTTTTCTCTCTAAAATGCCCTGGTAGCATCTTTGATATGATATTGCAAAGCAGACTTCTAATATTCTTTAACAAATAGCAAAATAAAGGAGGTGATGCAGACACCTGTAGTTAGCTAAAGTCAATACCTCCATTATGGTGTTTTGGTTTCTTTGCTTCTCCCTTCCTTTTATTCCTTATTTCTCCGTTTCTGAGCACTGGGGTCTTTTTCTCCTGCTACAAGCACAATAACAAAAGGAGGGCAGAAGTCACGAGTACAAAAGACCATAAACGTTACAATATTTACATGGTGGTATTTTCACAGTGGCCAAATGAGTGCCTAATGACATCTCCAGAGCTTCCAGAGGTTACACCAGTCAGGGTCACGAGACAGTTTTTGCTTTCTTCAGCTATCCAGGGTAGAAAAGGTCCACAAAGGAGGCACCTTGCTTTTTCTCTAGTAACGAACTTTGCAACTTGAGATGGAGGAAGAAGTACACAGGTTCCGAAACTAATCACCAGAATAATACTTCTGAAATTGTTTCCCTAAATTACGTGATAAGAAGACATAGATACGGCTTTGTCCTGCTTACCCTTCCCAGAAAGGATCTTTTATTTCCTAAACAACCAGGGCATCATATTTAAACACAGCAACTCCTTCAGCAGTTGGAATTGAATACCATTGAATACATTGACCTTTACAAAGATTTAAAAATAACCTTGAATGTTGTCTTGCATTAGCTTTCATTATTATTCGATTGCATCTGATGAGCTGGCAGTAATTTCCACTTCTGGTTGCTATTGTTTCTTGTGGAACAAACACCTTCTCATACCTACAGGGTAAACTATATATGGAAAAGTGCACAAAAACCTCCCCGACAAAATTCAGAGAAAACCTGAAAGTGCAGTGGATGTCTGGGGCACTGGTCAGAGCAGCAACTCATTCACCCACCATCAATAAAATTTAAATAAATTTCTGCTAATTTCTCCTATTGTTATCCTCATGCCACCCAATATTTTAAGAGCCTTTATTTAATCAGAGAGCTGTTTTCTACATACACAGCATTCGGCTATGTGCTTCTGGAAAAAAAAAAAAAAAAGAACAACCAGCTGAAAATCACAATAACTAAAATCCTTTTAAGATTTATCATTTTTAGAGTGACATACAAGGCAGGTTAGCACTTTTTCCACATTTGTATGAGTAGCACCTGTTTTCTCACCTTCATTCTACTTCTACTTGCACCACTCCATGTCAAAGCAAGTTTGCAAATGAGTGAAATATATTTCTCTGACCTACTTGCTAGTCACTTCAGTGCCTTCATGGATCAAGGACCAAAAAAAACGGACTATTTTAGAAAACACAATACAGTGTAAGAATGTCCATTGTTGTCATTCCACCTACACTCACAGCGATTTACAAAAGCTGATGTGTGTCTCAGACAAATGGTAACTCCCCTCGAAAGGTGATTCCCACCCAGATATCCCACCTTTCTCTGGCAGATGTTCAAACACATGCCAGGAAGGTGACAAATCCTGCACAGTTGAAATGTGATTAGCAATCAGGAGTCTCAAACAGTCTTTTTAGGGATCGTTCCTGGTACTTTGCTCCTTACAAGCCTTTCAGTATAAGAAAAGCTATAAGTTTTTAATTATATTTTAAATATTTTACTTCTATAGTGGTTATGCGGCACTCTCATTTTTTTGAGTCAACTGGACTTTCTGTGGAGAAATATGTGGCAGCAAAATGTAGCTTCATTAACATGAATCCATTCACAGACACATTTTAAATCTTTCAGAAAAGGTGTGGTAAATAAATATTTTTCTTTTACATGAGAAAAGAAAAAAAAAAGCTGGCTTTTTCCATTCGTTGTTCTTTTATTGGCAACTTTTAAGTAAAAGCAGAAGGTGAAAAGCTTTTCTTTACCTGATAATATATCTTGCAAGGATGCAAATGGTGGTTCCAAAGTTATATTTACCTCCCTGGTGTAAACAAAGTAAAGTAATTGCAAGAAAATAGATTTTCCTCTACCAACACAGTCGAAGTTCTGACTGCAGTGAGACTCTTGCAAACAACCCTGGTGGTCTGCACTAAGACCTTAGCAGATCCCTCAGGTTTAGTCTTGTATCAACACAGATATTTTCTTATTTACCCACATTCTCGAAGAGAAGAACTTCAAACATAAGTAAACATTCATTTTTATAAACTGCTTGTATTAATAATTCATTACACTGCCATCAGTGACTTAATAATTCTTTTTAAACTGTTATTGTGATGAGGTGAAACTAGTAATAAAAGCTTCCTTTCTGCCAACAGTACTCAGGAAAATAATGACTCCTCTCTCATATCTCCTTTCTGGGTAGCACCCAGGCCTCAATATTCCACGTGGGGAGGAATTTTTGGTTTTGCCTGCAAGGGAACATGCAGCATCCAGGTAGGAGAAAGCCTTTCTGCAACAGCCCCTCTCCTATACTTGTGTAATGATCCCACTGGAGTGCAAAATGTTCCGTTCTTCGCAGCTACAAAATAAATCGGGAAACAAATACTTCATTATAGTAGGAACTCTTTCTACTGATGCCGGTTGCACATCTTTGCCCCACTGGCTTTAGCGTTATGTCAAATATTCACAGAGATAGAAACATTTCTCCTTTACTTCTCCATCTGCACAATCAAGACCGGCAGCAACTTGCAGCTAAGCAAAGGGGCCATATGTCATTATTTACGTGCTTTGCCAGGTACGATTCAGGCTTAAGCTCTCCAAAGAACAATTGTTGTTGCTGTTTTGCCTGACAACCCCATTTCTAGGTTCTGCCAAGGCCTAATTCTTGGTTATGCAAGGCCTAATTCCAAAATGGGCTATTTATTTTTATTCTGCAAACACAGCATTACTGTTTTCATAAATAAGTCTTTAGGTTTCACTTATATTTAACTGGAAGGGGTTTGTATGGTATTTTCCAGGTCATACCCAGGGCCTAGGTTACAGGTATACATGAAGAGTAATGTCCTCGCTGAACATGTAGAAGTCATGTGATGGGGGACACTTGCAATTCTACCAAAGTTTTCAAAATTATTTTGCATTTAACAATTTCTGGGCTAGGAATGGTTATATACTGTTCCAGGGGACAACAAGAGGAATTGAGGCTCACAGACTTGCCTTTCTGTGAAAGCACTTTGTATGACGCAGGCCTGCACGTGTATCAGCTCTGTTTTGATAAGGCCCAGGAAGCATGGACAGAGGTGAATGCTGTTCCCTTGTGTCTGCTGCTGTTTTCCCTGCTGCCTAAGCAACATCTCCAAAAATGTGTGTGTGTGTGAGTGTAAGGCTCTATTCACAGAGCTGTATTTTGACAGAGATAATGTACAAAGCAGCATAATGCAAGAAAACTCATCTAGGCTGTGCTTCATCTGAGACTCCAGCTCATCTATATGCTAATTTGGATGGGATGCAAGTTGGAGTCTTCCAAAGACCGTGCCCCTAATATCCTTTTAACACATAATTTAATATTATGATTTGGGGACAGGCAGTAAAAGTTAGCGCGCTGTGCGGTTCTGTAAATCCACGGATTGCTTCTTTCAGGGATGCTGCGCCAAGCCTTGGCGTTTCAGCTGAGAGGACAGCGAGGTCTGTCAGGCTCATTGTGCTACTGAGCCACACACACAGCTCTGAAGAGCATTAAATAGCACTTCACAGATGCTAATATAGAATAATAAATGGCATGGCACAAAGGTATAAGGAAGTGTCTATTTTTGTACTGGCAACTGAACCACTTATCACAGAAAAGGCCATTATTTGCATGTGAAATTTACTCTCTAACACTTGTTATAACTTGAATTCTAGACACCCATAGCACAGAAGAAAATTTAAAATAAAATAATAAAAAAAAAAAAATTAAAAAAGAAAAAGCAGGACAGATTTGTGAGCTGAACTCTAAAGAGTCCAAAACCAGGAAGTATTTTATTCCACATTTTGCTCCACATGAAAAAAAAAAACCAAAGAAGCTAATAATGTTTATATCTACTTCATTGCAAAAAATTTCTTCAAAGATGCTCTTTGTAGCATCATTTTTAATATTATTTTATGTATTTCTTATTGATTCCTTGTACAGATAATCTACAGTGTCTACAAAGACTTTTAGCAAATGTTTCTTGTGGAGTTAAATTTTGCTTTTTTGCATGTTTTTTAAAATTTTATTTGTGCTTTAAAGGCACAGTTCTTTACAGAAGAACATGAACCAAGCAGTTCAGAACTGTATCCTTTAATTCTTTTTGTAGGATCTCAAGCTGCATTTAAAAGGTTCAAAAACTAAAAAAAGCACAGTCATTTTTATGAACTTATTTAGTTTCCATCAGTTTCTGAAAGCAGAAAATATTGAGTTTAATGTGTATATCATAATAGCTTGCAATAAACGAAATCAAGCTTGAAATCCCCACATGATGAAAAGTGTAATAAATAACTCGTTAAAAGGTGATAAACAAAGGAATTTATACATATTTTTACTCTTCTTGTGCTATCTAACAATCGGTATCGACTGCATGTCTCAGGAAGCCAAACTCAGCAAAGCGATAATAAAAATAACATTACTGTAAACTTTTTCTTTCCCCAGCAACACCAGAGTAATGAACACAGAACACTGAAGGATCAGATTCCTTTTTACTCACAGTCTCAAGTAACCTGGAGTAAAACTCAAATTATAGAAATTATCTACTGCCAACCCCACTGCTTGGGGCCAAAGCTAACAGATACCAAAACACCATAAATTAATAAACAACTAAGTGTCTAAAAGTGTTAAACCAACATCAGTGCATCTGCATCTACATCCTGCAATGCTTGACAGAAATTCGGGTATGGGAGTTGAACTGATGCTAATTATAATTTAAGAGCTCACGCAAGTATGAGGAAATAAAAGGTTTCCAATTCTTTCAAAACCCTGCTTGGATTTCTGTATTCAAGGAAGTAGGTGGTTTGAAGTTAGTGGCTTAGTCTCTTGGTGGTACAAAACGTTTGAGCAGAACTCTTCAAAAGAGCAGAAAGTTGCTACACAAGTCAGAAGGCCAGGACATAATACCTGAAATGGTAACAAGAAGTACAAATCATGATGCTTTTTATTGGTATTTCATATGCTGCCTCTTCTATTAGAATATGGTTTAAGGCACATTTTGGTTGCTCTACAGAGCCAGACTGATACAGCTGGAACTTTCCTAAGGGGATCCATCAGTACCACTGATCCCAAATAACTGCCTGCTGCCAATTGCAAATATTAACATGCAAGTCTTCTTATCAAAGCAAACATATCAAAAGAATATTCAGGATCAATTGTGACGATGACTTAAAATGCTGATGGGAAAAATGTCAACCTTTTGTTCCACCGAGAAGAGATAGTCTTGTAGGCTGAATGAAGTAAATGTTACTTTTTTTGACCAAAAAAAAAAGGGTTATCAGAGCTTAAATATGCATAACTGCTAGGGAGTTTTACAAGAGTGGAATCAGCATAATTCAGTGTAAACCTGATATTGGCAGCTGGTACTTTAAGTCACTGCAGCAAAACACAGCACCCATGAGAACTATCCATGAGGGACCATAGCCAAAGGCCCACCTGACAAAAAAAATCTAAACCCTGAATTTCAGACACTGACTTATTGCCAATATGCAAATTATAGCAGTTACTGGCTAATAAACACTATGTAATCAATTTACATACGCTCTTAGCAGAAAAAGGAAGTTAAAGTCTTTTCATATACGTGTTATTTCCTTCTTAGGGCAGTTTCTGTGATCTTCACTTTGTGAATATGAATGTGAGACAAATTCTTGAAAATATCTGCAAAGCTCAAAATCCATATCTTGTCAGAAATAAAAAACCCCCACTAACCAGTCAATATCAAAGACTAGATATACCAAATGAATTATACATAAAGAAAGTCACGGATTGGCTTCAATGCATGGGCCAAGCCTTCTGGTTGATATAAACTCATACAGCAAAAGTTTTTTGTACAGAGACAGGTATTCTAATAACTCTTCAAAATCATTTCACCATAGGCATTTGTAGCCAATTACAGCAGAACACCCTTCAGGTTAAGGAACAGTTAAAGGAATGAGACCAGTCATAAACACAGTTAATTGGGACAAAGAAAGAGATATTCTGGAACAGTTCTTTGTATAGATAAATATCCTTTCAAATTGTTGAGGGATGTCCCACTAGAGGAACAGTTGGAATTACTGATGACAGGAATTACTGAAACCAAAATAATCAAATAATGAAATAAATCCTGGCTATTGCACACAGGTTTGCCGCACTGAAGAGCCCACAGAAGTTTCCGTCTCAAATATGATCTATACCCAAAGCTAAAAAGTAATGATCCTGTGGTATTTCCTAGTCAAAGCAGAAGAAAGGAAAAAGAGCAAGATTTCACTGTCTACATTACCCAGACATGTGTGTGAAGACACAGTAACTTTTTAAGTGCGAGCGCAGTTCAAAGGCGTTGACTGCATCTTGGAGGAACACTCAAGAGTCAAACAGAACGCAGCAACACTAAAGAGCGGACTATAAATAGGACACTGGCAAAAACTAGAAGGACTTCCAGTGGCAGAGAGTAATTTTTCTCTAAGCCTTTCTCATATCGCCGCTGAATTCAGCGCTACATTTGAGAAGAAGATGACAGAGTTCACAAAAGCAGATGGACTGCACCTTCACAGGAACCTCGCAGAGCGGGCCACGTGCAGCTGGTAGACACGTTAAAATGAAGAATGGGTCTGAGCTTCAAAGGGAAGAGAATCGCTCTCAGATTTACAATAATACTGTCATATAACATCATATTTAAAGACGACAACATAAAAGGAATCAAAATGCATTTCTTGAAGTATAATAGGCTTTATTCCTTTCGCTTGGATGTGGAAAAAAATGGAAATAGAAGAGGCAAATGACACGAAACTTTCACTGGCTTGGGGAAGGTGGTCTACCAGTTTTAAAAACTTTTCTCTGGCTGAGAAAATTTAAGATATGCATTTATCAAAGTAACTCTTAACACAGCTTAGAGTCCATGGAGTTTGCTTCAAACAGAAGAGACACTTTTAAGCTGCCAGTGCACTGTGTTGCTTATCTACACGAAGACTCACTACAAAGCCCAAGAGAGAGCTGCTCTTACCTCCTACCTGAGTGCAGCTGAATAAGCATGTCCTTGACAGAAATTGCCTGTCTAAGTGACTTTAAGCTTCCAGGAACTCAACCAAACTAAGAAGTCATCCAACAGGCAAACAGGGTAGGACAAAGAAATGACAGTTCTTTCAATTTTCTTCAAATCTAACTCTTCAAGAGAGGTTTGGTAACCCCAGGGAACAAAAACACGAAGTCAAATGATTGTACACTGCAGTACTCCTCACCTACGCTGCCCTTCTCATCTTCTTTCTTCTGGAGTCACAGGATGAGCTACAACCATGCCAGAAAGATAGGAAACATTCACTGGTGTGCTTGGTTTACCCTTTTCTTTCGTCCTCTCTAGCAAGTGCACTGCAAGTGCACTGTCACACACTTCAGGAGAAATAGAGGATCAAGGACTATTGTATTAAGATGTGAAGTGACTGCAGTAATACAGAATCCTCTGTGAACAATGTCATGAGTGCTGCCTCTGTCTAAATAGCTCAGATAAGATAAATTTTCAGAGGTTTTTATTATTATTGTGGGTTTTTTTCCTAGGTCACACTATGGAGATGGCTATTTTAGGCAGATGATACTTTATTTAACCTAGTTTAAAGTGGTAATTTTGAATTATTCCACCCCTCCCCTCCCCCTTACTTTTTATTGATAAGCCATGCACAAATCTAAGGGCTGTGAAGAAATATGGTTCTGCCAATTACTTTGGTATGAATAGCTACTTTGAACATCCCAAGACAGTGGGCCACTCAAAAGACGTATTTTGACCACTACCCTGCATGCGACCTGCATAAGCAGAAAAGTCTTTCAATTTGTGCAGCCTGGTAGCCAGCACACAAGAGAAAAACATCAAAACTGGATGAATTAGCAAGATACATGTGAAACCACTAAAGAAAGCTTTTTAATTAAAAAGAAAACCTGCTGAACTGATCTTGATTTTTCAGTTCGATAGTTCATTCAATGGGGACATTTTTAGATGCTCTTACATCTTTATTTAGGTTAGAAACCTGTTTTCTTAATTCAGTGATGTTTCTGGTATATCAGATTTAATATAGGCCAAACTTTGTTGCAAACCTATGTCAGAATGCACAAGGCTGTCTGGGGTACTGAAATTTTGCCAGCTGTTTTTTAATCCCACGTGTGCAAGTTGCAGTCACCAAATTTCAGCCATTTCAGCGATGACTGCATTTGCTACACAGGAATTATTGTCACAGATCTACGTACAGGGTGTACTGCATTTTTTAATTATGTCTAATGTGTATCCCTTTATGTCCCAAGTGTTTTTTAATTTAATGGAACAATTTAAAAAATAATTTGTAAGCTTGTGTGTCAGTTTTAAAAGTTAATTTTTTTGTGTGTGTGTGTGGGATTTTTTTTTTAATCAAACAATAAATGGAGGACAAGGACACATTCTTTGCAAATACTGGAGGTTTCACACAAAAATCTTACTAAAAAGAGTTTTAATTACTGTTGTGGGATTTTAATTTTTTTTTTTTCTTTAGTCTGTTCACATTAATTGCACTTCATTTCTTTAAATTTAACCTTGAGGAATCATTTGTTAGGAAGGGAATAAATGCTTCCCAGCTATGAGAGGACTAATGTTTCACTGATCTCTTCCAATTAAAATACTACAGAACCTACACCAAATGCAGTAAAATCAGGTAAGCGCATCAGTAGAAATGGGCAGGACACCAGGTAAAGCCTCATTTGAATTCAGTTATAAAGAGTTGAAAAAATAAAGTCTTTATCCCTGTTTAGCCGTGGCATAACAGAAATCAGGTTGGGTTGTATTCTGAACCAAAAAACCCAAGTGATATACAGACTATTTTAATTATAAACAAAGATGCAATCCTAAGGAATTGTAATCTGATAAGGCTAAGGGCTCTTTCTCCATGAAAAATAAAATAAAAGAAGCAATTTTTTGGTTTTGAGGTAATTTGTCAAACACATTAAGTTAGAACAATGGGGGGGTTTTATTACCTCTTGGTTTTGGTGTACCAGAGTTTTATTACATTCAAATCTTTTGAGTCATAAAGATTGGAGATAAATACACATAACGGAACAGTGTTAACATATTATCTCAAGAACAAATAAGCATTTCTTTTCATTCCACTTTTTTTCTTCTCTAATGCAGTAAAGAAACTGAAGGAAGATGTCTGCTTCTGTAAGTATCACATTTCTCTATCCCCAATAGATTCAGTGTAATCCTGAAACAACAGCTACTTCTGGTAAGAAACAGAATGACTAACAAATTATAAACATAATAGAACTATGCAGTACTAGAAAAAATATATTATGTATTTGTTCCCTGGGTCCCCAGGGCTTTTCTGTTAAAAAGAAAAGGAAAAAAAATACAAAAGACAAAATAAACAAACAAAAAGCCCTGTTTGTTTTGCAGGCAAATAAAGGAAAAAATACTGAGCTACATGTTCAGTTTCTAAAATTTACAAAGCGCACTTACCACCTGACCTAAACAATCCTTAAAAAAACCCTAAAACCAAATAGCTGGGAAGCCAAACCATATTTCCATAATAACAGACAAGCCAAGGTGCATCCTCTGGTTAATTCTGAAAACTACCCAAGTTTTTTGCTATTACTGGAAGATGTTAACGGCCACTATCAAGGAAATCTGTAATCAATAAATATTACTAGAAACCAGTTCAACTTGATTAGATGTGCTAGGAACTTTCAAGTCCAGCGATGAATTCTCCTTACAGCACAGAGACACTAAAGCAATAGAGAAGGTTAATAGTTTTTCTCTCTTTGGTACTCAGTATCCGTGTTATAACGTCTATGGTGCCTTCAAATTCCATCTTTTTCTCCTGACAATCACACCTCCCCCATGCAAAAATCCTCCTGCTCAATTCAGGATGTGCTTCTGTTTCATGGAAGTGCTTTAGCTGCTTTAATCTTCCCATGCCACCATTTGCAGAGGGGCTAGAGCTGGAGCAAAGCCTGAAACACACAGGAATCCTTTTTTCCCTTCTTGCCCTTTTTAATCTCTTTTTGAAGATGATATCAACTGCTACCGTCTCCTGAAACCTGCTCTGCAAGTTGTTCGGGAAACTCACACGCATTCCTTAAGCCAGTAGAAAACCACCACTGACACAAGGGTAATTAGGAGTGGATTTACACTGAAGGAAATAGAATTCATAAGAAAAGGTGCTTCGAGCACAGGTGAGGCTTACAGACCATGCAAAGCACAAAAATCACCTGCCTAGACACATCTCAGGGTCAGAAAACAAGCAGATAGAGGGGGAAAAGCTATCAAAGATAGCTCAAAGGAAGACGGAGAAATTAACAGAGAAGCAGATCTGAGCCTGGAAACTTCCGCAGTCACTTCCCTGAGCTTGAAGGGAACAAGAAACTCTGGAGAGCTTTGTACTTTCAACCTCCAGTCACCAAAGCATCCCCAAATAACTCACAAATAATGATTCAGAGCCATTGCTCCCACTCCTTTGAAACAGCACAAAATCTATTTTCCCCCCATTTTAGAGATAAGGGAAACAATGCACGGACAGACAGAAGTCAACTCACAGAACCTGCAAACATGCATTCTGTTATCCATTTTTTAAACCTCTTTAATGATAAGAAGTCTTAGGCAAGAAGAGTCTAGTCCAGTTTTTCAATCACATCATGTGCTTGATATAAGCAAAGTTATAAAAGCCCTGCTCCGTTGATTCATATCACAGAGGTAATTCTTGGCCAAGGGAATAGTTTCTCTTGACGCAAATGGCGTGACTTGCACAAAACTGAAAACCAGAGCTCCTCCTGGCAGGGAAGCCTCAACTATTTTAGTAAAGTAGCAAACCAATTTCCTGAGGAAAGTTGTTTTCTGATTTATAAGACCAATCTTTAAATGATATCTGAGTTTGCAGATGGAAAATATACACACATATACTTTTAAACTTGGGGGATTTTTTGGTCAAGGCCAGAATTTTCAAAAATCTCAAGGGTTTACGTAGTCATATATCAATACACTCAGATGAAAGACCATGTGCAGTCATTTATATGTGAATTTCTGCATTTGTTTAAGTAGCATGGAGCTATTCAGTTACTGTGTTCCAGAAAGCAGCTATGTTTTCATGGAAAATTCAGTGTTTCTTCCATGCACTTGACTGCTGGAACTAAATTTATAGAACTGGGATGCTTGTCACCACAGTGCGTAACAAACACTCCAGTTTCTTACCTTTCCAGTGTTTGATATTCAATACCTAGTTTAAGCCTTGATATTCCAGTTTGTAGTCAGATTGTCTATTAGAGCAATTATGCAGAAAATCATTGAGAAAAATGGTTTCCTCTAACATATACAGAGTCCTTGTCACCAAAGGTCAACAATTAGTATACAGATCTATTATTAATTGTAATTAATTTCCAGAAATAATATTTGTGAATATGATTATTCACTATTTATGAGCTGATATTTAAAATCTGTGAAGTAGCCCATTTGACATACCTCATAAATTACACAGTACATTATTAGCTCATGAGTGGAGAGCATATGACTTAGAATAGATTGTGTGAAATGCCATATATACGAATTCGAAATTCATCCTCTATTAATATTCTCTAATTAGTTAAAACTTGCTGCTTATGAATTTCCCTGCCAGCGAAATCATGGAACATATGCAAAAAAGCAAAAACAAAGAGGGTGATAGCAGTTTCAAAGCAAAACCCTTTAAAATTCAAATCATTATTTGTGGAGAGAGAAAAAACCCAAAAATCACAGTACTCAATTACCCTGTAGATGGAGACATGGGAAAAGGCAGGGAGGATGGTAACTTGCACTGTCTGAGGGACATGCAATGGCTTCAGAGTTGACACATATTGAGTCACAATTAGAAGTTTGTCATTCCCAGTCTCTCTCCTAACACCACAGAATTGCTGTTTCTTCCTACTACGTGCACGGAGAACACGAATATCCAATTATTGCTAATTGGTTCTGTTTTTTCATGCATAGTTAATGCAACCTTATTTATACAGGGCAACCAACTCCCTCCAGGTATACCTAATTTTCTGTAGCATTCATATAATACATCGTTAATTTTAAATCTATAAAATGCATTGCATCCTCAGATGATGTAAGAGTCATCCTACCAGACAAAACTAACCCCTCCCCCAGATATTACGTTTCAGTAAACATTTAAATAGGTACTTGCCCTTTTCCACCAAGATAAGTCCGTTATGGATGCTTAGGATTGTGTGGACAGATGCCTCAGACAAAACCCATCAGGGAAACACACCAGGCAGCAACAAATGAGCGGAAATCACAGAACCAATGAGATTGGAAAAGACCTGTGAGATCTTCGAGTCCAACCTATGACCAAACACCACCTCGTCAACCAGACCATGGTACCAAGTTCTGCATCCAACCTTTCCTTAAACATCTCCAGATGCCATGCTATGGCTGAAGACATGCCTCAAAAATAAACTAGGACACACAGAAATATATCTTGTACTCCCTTGGATGTTTTGCATGAGCACACATCCAGGTTTTTGCACTATGAATGCTTCCTGGTAAGTACAGGTATTTGAATGCACTTTTGTGAGCTCTTTTTATTCCGCTGTACAACCTGCTGAACCCTTCTGTGCTGAGTAGAGTAGGCAGAATCTCCCTGCACTGTTCTCCTGCAGCATTTCAGAACAAACTGGAAAACAGGATAGCTGACCAAAATATTTGGATTCCATGCCTGCATTTAAAAGCTAATACATTTCCTTTGATCACTGTTTATTCTTCTAATACGTATTCATTGATATGTCCTGCAGAAATATTTCATCTTCCTGCTCCAGAAATCTAAATCAACTGATAGCTGCACTCATCTGACAGCCCAGATGAACTCTAGAAATTCAGTGTCTGGAGAATTTCTGAGCAGCATTTACCCAAGTGGCCATCAGCTCACTGTTCAGGACAAGATTAGACTGCGCCACTTTGATTCTGCTGGTACCAAACTACTGAGGTTTCTGGGAAAGCACTGAGAGATGATGTGACAGTGTCAGCCTTTCACCACAGATGGCGAAACCAAAAGTTGAAGAAGTGCAAAGGTGGTGGTGTTAAGTCACTGAGCACTCCCCAGAACACCTGACAGACCTTCCCCCAGGTGGCTTCAAGGCACTGCTGCATGACCCCCAAACAAGCAGCTGAAGCTCCACCTCTCTCTCCCAGGAGGAGAGCTTTCGGTACACAAGATTCAGACCGCTGACAAGTCAAATTATGGTAAAAAAACCCTACTCTCTCTGCCAGGCTGCACTGACTCCTTCTCTTGCAGTCTCACTTTCTCAGGAAGCTCCAGTCCCCGATGGGTGCTGCTCTCCCCCTTGTGCCAAGGCCGAGCTGCTCCATCTTGGACTTCCCAGAGCAAGCTGCTCTTAGGAAAAGCTCCTTCCCACTGCCCTGCTGAAAGAACAGCTGAGACCAGAGACTGCAAGGCAGCTGTCTTTGTTCCTCCTGGCCTTATTTACTCTTTTAAACCAATAGCCATATTAAACTTCAGAAAAACCAATTAGGCTCTCTGTCACATGACATAATACAGAAGTCATGCCAGATAAAGAAATGCTATGAAATCAGCAGAGAGGACAAAGACAGAGGCAAATTCAAAGGCAGCAGCTGCACTGGCCACCTGTAAACATGATTCTAATTTTGTTCCTGCTCAGCTACAGACTTGGCTACCTCTAAGAAATGTTGGCTCTGTGTAAAAATGTCAGTGCTCTTCACTCCCCTCTTCCTTTTGGTGTATGCTCTCTATATGAGCAGGTACCTCTTCATTTAACTCATTTAATGCAAATTAGTCCTTGCAAGTGCAGGGGCTTATTCAGAAAAAAATACATAATTTGAAAATGTGGTCCTATGCAGCCTGCAGATGTAAGGCACAGTATATTTTTATTTTAATGTTCTTAAAGATAAGCATGATGGTTCACAGAATTATCCCTTTTTTCTTGTTTCTAACTCACTGATATCATGCTCAGAAAGTACCTCCAGAACAAACGGTCCCATGCTTCTTTCTCTCTGGGGAAATATAATAGTCTGTCTGAAGAACAGCAGTTTGTTAATTATTTCACCATTTATCATCTATGTAGCACACTCCCCTCTCTTGTGGTCAATAGCACTGTCAGGGAGACCCAGCTTAATTGAGTAGATATTGACAATCCCTTTATTTGAATTGAGGCTTGTAGGAGTAATTTCCAAGCACTGTTGATGGCATTTGGGTGATTAACATCTCCAGTTGTCTTTCAAAAGCCCATCATGACTTTCCCCAACAGACTTCACTGGGATGAAATCAGGAGATACGGATCCTACCTTCAGTCCTACTATTTCTGTGCTCATCTCCTCATGCACACTGATCCCTTAATTCTGAAGTGGGAGGACATTTGAAAATTAAATAATAAAGTAAAAAATGTCGTCCTGTGAGAACCTTTATTACTAGAACTGATTCTTCACGCCGATTGCACAACACCACTCCAAGACCTGCTGTTTTGAAGAGCCTGAGCTCCAAAGAAACTCTGTTCCCTTGTTTCTCTGCCATCAAACACGTGACCCCTCCAGACCACTGCATCTACCAGTTCTGGCGTGAGTTCTGCCAAGGTTTGCTGGCCAGTCTCTCTGGGCAGGGTAAGGCTGTACAAGAGCCCTGCACAACACTCTGGGCCACAAGCATTATTCAACCTGATGGACACTTTAAGTGCTGAATGAGGATCCCGTGCCAAAGCACTTCTGGGTTACTAGAGGTCTCCAAATTGTTTTACACTGAGCCTTAGCAAAGGAAGAGCAAGAGATATATTTTTAGAAAACAAAACCACAGGTTTAGCTAAAGAAGTCTAAGGCAGAGGTCTTCCCTTTGCGTTACCACACACCCTTGGGGTTCCTGCCACCTACCTGCCTGAGACTGTGTTCCGATCCTCTCTGGTTTCCCTACCCTGGTTTTCAGGGCTGCTGTTATTGTGCAGCTCTCACCTGTCCATCCAATTGTCTTTTCTTTTTTGCACCCATGAGTTCCCAACAAAAAATAGCATAAATGTCCCCTGTGAGAGTCACTTTCTCATACCAGGAATCACCTGTCGCTCTAGTGGAGAACATTTTTGAGGACAGTGACATCCCACTTCCCTGTCATCCCTCCCCCAGAGAATTGGGAGGGAGCTGCCAGGCTGCCTGCAGGCAATGAGCTCAGAACGACTGCCTGTTGCATGTGCAGAATTGGATGAAAGGCAGAGAACCAGCGGTGACAAGGTGAAAGGTACAACAGGGATTCTGTCCCTGACTGCCCTCTGATAACACGGATGCATCCAGCTTTGCTCTGAGTCCTTGCAGGTGTCTGCCATGGGCAGAGCAGTACGAGCAGTACTAGCACGAGCTGTTGCAGGCCCTAACCTCAACAATTAAATCAATACATCCTTAAAATTGCACCTTCTCACACAGGGATACTGGAATGATAGAATAGTTCAAGCTGGAAGGGACCTTTAAAAGGTCATCAAGTCCAAACCCTCTGCAAGAAACAGGGCCATCTCAGAGTCCTGTCCAACCTGACTTTGAATGCTCCCAGGAACGGAGTATCTACCACCTTTTTGGGCAACCTGGGGCATGGTTTCACCACCCTCACTGTAAAAATCTTCTGTCTTATATCAACCTGAATGGACTCACCTTCAGTTTAAGCCATTACCCCTTGTCCTATCAAAGACAGAAGACACGGTGTCAGCTCATTGCTGTCTATGGAAAATCAGCCACACAGGAGTTGTTCCAGAGCTAAGCTGTCCTGACAAAGTAATATGAGCAAATAATTAACCAGCTTTTATTAAGCCATGTGTTTCAGCATCATTTTCTGCTCTTGTGTGGCCCTAATCAAGAGCCAGGGCAGGGAATGCCAGTGAACTCCAGGCTCAAGAGACCAGTTAGCATTTGGATGTGTGAACCAGCTTCTGAATTTCCTGGTTTTATGTTCAGTGACTCTCAGTGGCTCAGGTCCAACTGATGTGCAATTCCACTAACTGCAACAGTTCCTGTGGATTTATCCTGGGGAGGTATTTTGCACAAAAGAATTAACTCAGAAGGGAACTTTCCCCTGAAACTAGTGGAATAAAAGAAACAGTGACATGGAAATCCTATTAGTGGTTCTTGACATCATTAACAAGATAAAGAGAACCACCTTCTAATAATCTATTTACTAAAACCTAATGGCTGTTTCTCCCGTAGTTCACATGGGCACAGATCCATCAATCACCTCTGGGAGCAAGGGACGCTCACAGGTGTTTTCAGCAGCTTCCAGGCGGGCAAGGTGAAACCTCCAGGGAGTTCCAGAAGGAGGTGTCTAATTCATGGCATTGAGTAGCAGTCAGAAGTGAGCTACTGGAGGATAGAATCTGCTCCAGCAATTCAGAGCAATAACCCACCAAGAGACTGCCCTGTCTGTAGGACCAGCTGATACTCTGATGTCAGGAAGTGAAACAGTTCCGTTTCCATTAACGGATACAGTATTTTTCTGAAGTGGCATTTAGAATAAAAAAACATCATCAGTAAAAATTTGCATAGATATCTAAAACCTTTTATGAAACACGATGTTCTGCATTTTCAAAATGTCACAGAGCAACCCTTTAAAAAATAAAAAAATAAAGCAAGTAATAATGACAAAAAGCTTTCTTCATTATACTGAAATGAGAGTCTACAAATACTTAAAACATCTGCTTTGGTCTATTAAATTTATTTTCCAGTCTTAGATGCCAGAAAGAGTTTTTAAAGGTTTTCTGGAATAGAAACCAGGAAAAAAGAAAAGCATAGCCATGTGCATTTAATTCCAAGTTATGCATGTTATGCACTTTAAAATACGCATTTTCAAACAGATCTTGGAACACTTTACATTGTTGATACTATTGAAAAACTAATATAAATGAAAATGGCACTATAAATAAAGGATTTTTGCCAGCCGCTATTAATATTTTAAAACCATGTGTGGAGTTTTATTAACTTGAATAAAGACTCTTTTTAAAAACTTATTTGCATAAATTAAATATTTTCTTGCTGTTATAGATACTTTTCTGCTTTAGTTGTCTGATTATTAAAAAAAAAAGGGTAAAAAAAAGAAAGAAAAAAAAAAAGGAAAGGAAAAAAAGGGGGTGAGGGGCTGCAGGGCGGATAGATTTCCTGCAGATAAATTCTAATAGGCCTTCCAGATATATAGCATCTTGTTAAAAATTCATGCGGGCCAGAATACTAGAAGGTCAGAAAATGTCTTTGAAATTCTGCCAGAGCTCTTTTTGATAATTCATTCAGGTTTTAAAAGGGAAAATTCCTCATTAAAAAGAACCTAATGCTTATTAATTTATACTCCTAAGGCAGAGGCTGAATATTAAGCGGTAGACTCTGTTAATCCATTTATTAAATATCAAAGACCATATGTTTTCACCCTCTGTCCTTGCTTATTGATTAATTGCCTTAGACCTATATGGGTAAAAGCAGAATAAAGTCTCTAGACACTTTGCTAAACTGGTGGAAGCTCTTTTGTGTCGTATATCCCTTATAGAACTCAATCTCCTCTGCCTTCAGGTGCACGTCTGTAATCTACTGGATCTGGCTGAATAAAAGTCCCCTTTGCTGAAAGTTACCATTTTGTGCCGAAGGGCAAGTAAAATACCTCCTACAGCACTGATTTTTGGTTTCCTGGCGAGCACATTAATGGACATGAAGTAACAGAAAGGCTTCGCCATGCCACAGAAACAAACAAAGCTCATCTACTCTAGGCTGGCACAGAGCGAGGATCTGAGAACTTTCCCCGCTCTTACAGCTCTTTTCAAGCACCCTCTATTCAATTGCAGAACCCAAAACACAGTTCAAATGTGTCCTGGTTTTGGCTGGGATAAAGTAAATTTTCTTCTTAGTGGCTGGTACAGGCTGTGTTTTGAATTTAGGATGAGGATGATGCTGATAAGGCACTGATGCTTTAGTTGTTGCTGAGATGTGCTGACCCCAAGCCCAGGACTTTCCAATTTCCCATGCTCTGACAGTGAGCAGGTGGGCAAGAAGACTTTAGGGAGCATGGCCAGGACAGCTGCCTGGAACTGGCCAAAGGGATATTCCATACCAGAGAACATCAGTGTATAAAGTGGGGAAGCTGGCCAGAAGCCATCAGTTGCTGCATAGGACTGGGCTGGGTATTGGTCAAGTGGTGAGCAACTGTCAGGTGTTATTTCTCTCTCTCTCTCTCTCCTTTTCATTAAAATTATGACAATCATTATTATTGTTAGTAGCATCAACATTATTATTAATTTTTTCTTATCTCACAGCTACCAAGCAACCTCCATTCTGCCCACAATCCGAATACTACCAAAGCAGAAGGGCAACAAAAAGCAGTAGGAATTCTGAAGTTTTCAGCAAATCTGAGCTTTACTGGAGTATTTTATTGTAAGGCTTGGTATATGTACGTCTCCCACTTCATTGTGTCACTCTCAAATAAGAGAAGAAGAAAGGCAGGATCACATTCACTTCGTAGTGGTATTAAAGATGAGTGAAGGTGCTACTGGCTCAAGAAGAGTCAAAACCTAACTATGAACCTTTTTCTGAAATTTAGCAAACGTAAAACCTTTTCATTTCTTATGACTAATTTTTCCCCTTTCCCAAAACTGAGGATAAGAATTAAAGAAGGATGATTTCATGTTAATTAAGAAGTTTATATGGGGAACGTCTACTGACATGGAAGAGTATGACATTAAAGAGCAGAGCTGCCTTTCAAGTGATTCAACCTCCCTTTGTGGAAAAAAGGAAAAAAAAAAAAATAGAAGCTTGTGAGGAAAGAGGCAAACCACAGACCACAATAACAATTAACAGCTTCAATGCTGATTCACACCACCCTGTAGATAACAGGAAAACATGAAAGCAGCAAGGTATAGGCTGACTTGGCAAACCTCTTTCTCTGACTGCCAAGGGGAAAAGCCCCTTGTGGAGTGGGTATCCCCAGTCTCTGCATGTGTGACTGGCAGAAGCTTTCGAGCCAGAATTGTGTGGGTAACGAGAAAATGATTACTCTTTTTGCCTTTTGAAGATCAGGTAATGTTTATCTTCCTGCTAATTTTCAGTGGCCTGCTAGCATGGCTTGGAAGTCTACAGAGAGTTTTTCTTCTTTCCTAAGTGCTTCAGTAGTCAGCAGACAACTAACGAGATGGCAGATGAGTACTGGCAGAGTTGAAACAACATGTTGTACGGGGGGAAAGAAACCTGTGTAGCAACAAAGTGAGGAAAACCCACAACAAAAACAACAAAAAACGAGCCTGTAACAGACATCAAATGAGGGCACTTCAAATGGACACAGTGTAGAGGACTTTAAGGTGGTTTTCTTCCTGTACAAGGCCTGCTGTGTGCAGTCACTGCTCCTTCTGCTAATTCTTGCTGCTCCCTCTGTTGTGCCAGTACAACAATTTGTGTGACTGTGAAGAGAATCAGATAAGGGAATTGATCCAAGTTAAAAATAACCTAGGGGAGGAAAAAAAGGGAAAAAAAAAAAAGAAGAAGAAGAAGAAGAAGAAAAAAAAAGAAGAAAAAACCTCAAAGTAGCTGCCACTGGAGCCAAATAGAAATGTCAGGCAAGTCACAGCCTTGCCAGGGTCTCTCCAGAGCCACAGTTCCAGGACAGTTAAATTGGTTCTGCATTAGAGACCTAGAGCCTGCACAGACAGCAGAACACGAGCCTGTCCGATCACAGGGACACGATGGACACAGGCAGGAGCAGGTTTTGAAAACCCGCCCAAGATACCAACACTGGGAGTTGGGGATATAAACACATGAACACAAGGTGTTAAACCATAACTAGAAATGGACAGAGCATGGACAGTGCAAGTCTCACTGCTGCCACACTTCAGTAATTCAGATAGTTACGGTGCAGATCTGCTGTTTCAAGTTGGATTTCCAGCTGTCACCAAACAGCCACCTCCGGGTGCTCTTTTCAGAAGCAGGATTTCCAAAAATCAAAACCAAAACAACTACTCCCCAAATGCACCAGTTAGGTTAGGGGGTGGAAGAATGTTCTGCTTGTAACCATTCGCAAACTGCAGTGGAGAAGAACAGGTCAAGGGCAGAATATTTGTCACCAGAGTCTAACCCTCCCCCAGGAAAAATGGGACACAGGTTCAGTGATTCCTGCATGCAGAATGGCCTCACTTCTTACCAAGCTGAACTGTATTCTACATGTTAATATCATAATTCTCTGGGAATACAGCAAAGCCTCTTCCTGCTTATAACATGATCTTCAGCGTGGCATTTAGCGACAGTCACCTGCTCAGCACAGCACAGAAAAGTTGTGGAATTTATTGCACATTTTCTGAGCTCAGGCGACAAAGCCTTCCTGCTGGACAGTCTGCTGAAAATACCCAAACTAATATCTATAACATAAGCCCAATGGCTTCCTTGTGAATGAAAAGAATTTATTAAGATTGTATCATACAGAATCTATTTGGTGTCTGTCTCTATGGTGTAGATAACAGTTCCTGATGATAATAAGCTCAGCCTTAAATGCACACATGCCATGGTCATGCTGTGTAAGTTTAAAAATGCTACTTGTCTGCCTGCCTGTTTAGCTGGCAGCTTTACCCACCAGGAACACAAATGATTGAAAACCCAGATGCTGAGCAATTTGAGATGCAGAAGCACCCTACAGCGAAGCAATTATTGCCTTGGAGGGTCTTATTATCCTCATCATGACATGAATTCCACACAAAGTAAACATGCTTTCATTATTATGTATTTCCCAAACTGCAGTATTGTAAAGAAAGGTTTTGAAAGGAGTTTCTCATCCCTAAATGTAAATCTCAGCAACATGTCTTCTTGCTAAGAGAGACAAAGGATGCCTGCTATTTTCCTGACATATTATGTTGTATTTCCCTTCCCCAACGCCACTGGTTTAAGGAGAATAGAGCCTCCAGGGCTTTTATAGCCATTTTAAACCAACTTCATGCCAACTGTCTTATGGAATAGATTTCAGAATAAAGAAAAACACTCTTTTCATCATAGAACAATGCACTTGTATAACACTACCATCTCACCAATGCACTATACTGTATACTTGTTTCTCAGTGCTAATTAAAATGTTTTGGGACAAGCATCCTCTTGCATTAACTAAACCCCAGTGATTGCACACCTGGCACCTCTGGCACCATCGGATCATACCCAGGCCACCTGAGCAGAACTCAGAAATGCAGTTCTCAGGTATTTACAGCAAAGCCAGGACATGGATTAGCAAACTGCAGCATGCATCTTTAGAAATGTATAGAATTCCTTTAAGAAAACTGCAGGGCCTCATATTCTTTCTTGAATGACACTGAAAGCCTTTGCCAAGCCATTCCAAACTTAAAGATTAATTGACAGCGTTGTTTAATCCATACATTGATTACTCTGTGTCCTTCAGTGCAATGCAAAAAGACAGCCATATACTTTGGACTTCTCTTATTTTAGAATAAAGCAAGTACTTAAAAGAAGAAAATGCTAAAGGAATGCTCTGTATGGAAGCACATGTGTGCAAAATGCAGTGAATCAAAGGCTTATTCCCTTCTACTTTCAGCAACCAGCTGCTCCCTACATTCTTCATGCCAAAACTACACAGAATATAGGGAAAAGAACGCTGAAGACATTTTCTGTATGAAGTGAACTGGCATTACAATAGGTAAAAATAGCAGTAGTTAATGCTTATACCTGTATTTTACCTGAAACTAACTGAGGCTTTTAAGGCTACCTTTTTTCCTGGTGTCGATTTTTTTTTTTTTTTTGCTAAACTGCACAATGAATTCCAGAAAAGTCATTGAGAGCATTCCTTTTCTTGAGAAGACATAAACTCACAAGGCCTCTTTTGTAGGTGCCTGCCCCTGACCATCTTGCTGTTCCATACCTCAGCTACTGCAGACACACTGGGGTCAGCCTCAGTTCTTCCTGTGGAAGATATTCCACTAAGCACGATGGTCTCAAAGAGGAGGGAAGACTGAACAGCTATAAAGACTCATTGCTACCACGGCAGAAAATAAGATTCCTAGTTTCTGATGCATCAGCTCACTCCATTACACAAAGTTGGACAAGTTCAACTGAAAGGGAAAAAACTGCACCTAGAACATGGTATTGCACAGTCATTTGGCAATTCTGGGAAATGGGAGTGTAAATTCCATCCTATAAAATAAGCAGCATAATTAGTTAGATTTTAATTAAACAGGATTCAACTTGCATTCTCAAACAGCGCTTCAGATCAGACAAGAACCATATTAACTATTCTAGAAAAATATTTGCTTATATGCACCTGAAATTTGAATCTGTGATTTTTTCATTTGTTAACTCTGCCCTGACACATCAACTGGAATCCGAAGGTTTCACAGCAGTGCAAAGACAATGCTCTGAGTATGGCACTGCATTGTCCCATGCCTGTGCCTTAGGCCTAAGTGTGAGCCTGGAATAGTTACTGTAATAGAAGAGCTCCTGCGCCTTAGGAAATTTAAAGAAAAAAAATCAATTCAACTATTTAAATTCAGGGACAGCTCTTCATTGTAAAGAGCAGCAATAAATTTAAGAACATACACTATTTTAACCATTATAGATGAATGTATGAAACGATGTAGTCGGCAGTCAATTCCGAGTTTCAAATATTTCCATTTTCTTAGCTGAATCCCAAGATCAGCCAAGTCCTTCACTTGATCAGAATCAACAATCTGACTACTGAGAAAGTGCACAGAGCATTTTATTACTCGAGTGAAGCAAATGATCTAATCTCTTCACGGCGCACATTCATCACCACCAGGGAAGGAGGATGGATGGCAGGAGCACTCTCCAGAATGCTTCACTTCTGCTGTCAAGTTGCAGCATATTCTGCTTTATCAAGACACTTAGCTCCTAATAAATGCCTAATAAGAACAAAATCAGTCCTGTTATTACAGTTAATGGTTTTGGTTGATGCCAGCAGAGAGCAGGAATATGATTGTAATTCCATGTTGAAGAATTCAGAACTGAAATGAATGCTGGCCGCTCTGCAGCAATCACCAAGGCACGGATCCTTCCCTCCAAGGCATCCTGGTGCATGCACACTCAGGCACCAGACAGGGCAGGTGAAATAAGCAGCAGTGCTTGAAGCAAGAGCAGCACAATTTGTTCATTATCTGGGTAATACTAAGCAGTTTTTTCATGTCAGAAAACAGGAAAACAACAACAAAAAAGGTTTTGTAAATGACCTTGTAACTTTTTCCTAAATACCCTCTTTCGTGTTCCGCTGTGAGTTGCCCAGTGTCTGCCTCCAAGGTTGGGAATAGCCAACAAAATATTTAGGGCTCTTCAGGAAGTTAAGGCAAGAGAACACTGAAGTACAGTTCCTGAATATGGCTTTCAACACAAAGGAAAAATAATTTATCATTGTAAAAAGGAGAATTGAAGCGCAGAGTTCCTTGGCACATTCTCCCCACTCACATCACAAATGAGCTCACCTGACAGCAAGGTTACTGAGACCAAACTTTCTCCTCTGCATCACCTGTCATCCCACGTGTCCATCTGCTAAACCTGGAGCTGGCATGTGCACCATCTGTGCTTAGCACAAGAGGGAACTGAGACTCCAAGGTTTTACAGACGATTATAAAATTAACTCAGGCACAGACCCCACTATGCCCAAGGTAAGAGCCACCAAGGTTTCTGTTTCTTTGTGCTCCCACAGTCAATCCCTATATCTTCTACCAGAGGCAGGACATAAATCTTAAATTCTTTTTGTATAATTGTTCCAATCCTTTTGTGCAGTTACTTCACTGATGTTCAGTTGTGGAATTATTTAGCATTTGTAGACCTTTGTTAAACTAATTTATTCACACCTAACTTCCCACTGTTTGCACCTGTTATTATTTTGATCCAATGCCTCTTGCTGCTATTGCTGTTGGTTTATTGTCAAATTAGGCTTATAGGTATAGCAATTGATTTGTCTTACCTTTTCTCTGTCTTTCATGCCCTAATTTTCAATTAATGCCTATTCATTAGTACTTTTCCTCCATTAAAAATCCACAGAATTTTTTTGCTGGTGACTTTTATTGACCTGCAATGAAGAAGGCTCTGCTTTTTACACGTCAGCCAGGCCTGATTTTGTATTACTTCTGGCAGCAACAACTAAGCATGTGACACTGCCTTTGTCTGACTGAGGGATGTCATCTGACACGGGTACGGGGCCGAAGTGAAAGGGAAAGGGAACTGAAGGAGAAATATTGCTCTTCTCTGTTTAATACCTACACATAATGGAGTCATCCAGTGTAACAGAAAGAGTGCACCCCTGCACCTCTCCACCATTATCTCTGGTAGAAGCTTCAGTACAGATCTGCCATTCATTTGCCCCGCTCCCACTCCTGTTTAATTGCAATCCTAGATTATGTGCAGCACACTTGCCTGAATATTATGTGGAGAACAAAAGCTAATGAAAGCTAGATGAGAGCGCTCAGGGAAAAAAAAAAAAAAACAGTGGTGAGAAAAAAATTGCATGGTGGGAATAAAACCATCTGTTTAGGAAAATTAAAATAAATAAATGCCAAAATGGCTCAATTCCATAGTCAAATTGATATATGTTAGCTAGACTTCAGCACTTCTTCAAACATCTCATTGCAACAAATGTTAGGTAACATGATGTGGTTTTTTATTTTCTAACATTGACCTCTGGGAGAGTTAAACGGCACAATACTTTCTGCAGGCTCAGGACACCTCTGCTGGACAGTCAGCGACTAAACTGGTGCCGAGTAACTTTTTGAATGACAGTAACCTTGACTTCAAGTCTGACCCGTTAAATTTATTCAACACAAAAATGTTAAAAACACATTTTGTGCAGAAAAACATTCGTTGCTGCGCGGTGAAAGGGAAGGGGTCTAAGAGCTCTTCTGACAGGTCACCAGATGGAGTGGGGACACTCTGAGCCAGGGCTGGGCTGCATTCTCGCACAGTAACTGAGAGGGACAGCGAAATGATAGATGCCTTGGCTGGGCGTCAAGATGAGCTGTTGTTCTCTCAGAAGATCGACAAAAGACCATCAGGCATTCTCTGACAGTGGAAGCTGCACGATCAAAATGCAGTGCAAGATGTTAATCAGAAAATGGAACGATAAACCAAACCGCAGCAGTTCCTTTCACTCTTGCTGCCTCTGCAGCCTGTGAGAGTTTCACCACTGATTTCAAAAAGAGCAAAACCAGGTAATTATAATGCTTGTGACTTACAAAGCCCTCTTCCTTGATGAACAAAGCTCCTCAAAGTGAAACACTTCAGGGACTTTTCTACAGTCTCCTTCTACAAAGGAATTTATTTTATAGCATTGGCACATTTTTTTATTTTAAAAAAAAAGACCGCATGAAAATGAAAGAGTCAAAACCAAACATTTCAAGGACCTTAAATCATTTTGTACTAGTCTATAAAGCTTCTTCACAGCAACAACGGAGAAATTACCTCTTTTAGACGATAAAATTATTACTATTTATACATAGCCCTGCAGTAAGAAAGTGAGTCAAAGATGAAAAAAAGACTTTTTAATAATTTCTGGTTTAATTATTATTCTCCAAAGGACCTTATTCAGAGAAGTCTTTAAGTAGAAGAGATTCCTCAGGTTAAGAATAAGCCTCACCTTTGACTTGAACAGAAATTAAAGAGATTCCTAAAGGTAACTGTGATCTTAAGCACTGCCCTAAATCAGTGGCTTACGAAGCTCTGTCTCTGTTTAGGGACTTTGTTCTGGTGCTACCCCGAATCCACCAAGATGGATCCAGGCACCTGTGGTTCAGCATATGCATTAGGATAACAGACCTGGGGACATTCTAAAAGGTTACAAAAAAAACCTCAGGGCAGTTTGATAACACAGGTAAACCTGTAATGTAGGTAAGCCTGGATTTTCTAATGTGAGGATATTTAAGAAAACTTTAATCAAAATAGGGGCAAAATAGTGCTATTGGCAGCACGAAGAAATCCTGTGCTTGCATTTTGCCAATCTCGGACAAAGGCAGAAGCCAGTTTTGAGATTATAAGTCCCAGAAAATCCGCAAATGTTTTTATTTCAGTTCTACATCTACGCGGACAACTTGAACATTTTCTTTCTCCAGGCACTACACAGGCTATAGCAACATGACCTTCCCTGAATTTTCCTCTTTTGCCAAGTAAGAAAAGATGAGAGAGCAAAGACTGAATGGAGCTACAGTAAAGTTTCTTGCTCGAACGGATGACCAAGAGACAGCTGCTGGTGTGGGTTCAGCACCTGAAAGTGCCAATGAAGGGGGTTTTAATGATGTGGCAATTTTAGACACAGGTGCAGTTTCGTTTCTGGAAGGGAGATGTGTTACCCCAAGTAGGGAACAAAACTCTGCAAAAATCTGCCATTCTTGTGGTGCACTTCTCATATTTTCTACTCCTTTGTGTCCAACATCAAACAACTTTGAATACCTAGGTCTTTGGGGGGGAAAGAAAAGAAAAAAAAAAAAAAATAATAATGGAATCTCTGGGAACCTATCTGGATAGTACACACATTTAGAACTGGAAAAAACTGCCAGCCAGAGGGACGTCGCTGGAAGGATGAATTTAGGACTGAATTTACAGAGGGACTCAAGTGAAGACAGCAGAGCAATTTCCAGGTTCAATGCCATATTTGTATGTGGATACATCCAAAATCCTTCATTAGCTATAAAATATATGTCAGAATAATCTGTGCAAAATTATGGCCCTAGTAGAAAGGGATGAAGTGTGGGTAAGTGTTCATAAATCAGATGCAGAAATGAAAATTAAAATTGTAAATTTTAACCTGGCACATTCTGGATTTACAAAAGCTATCAAAATACTGCCATCTCTTTTCATTGGGCTGGTTTAACTGTGTACCTTTAAAGACAGGAAGAAATTATGCAAGTACATTTCTCTTTAGGATTTACTTAAATTAATATAGCAGCCTCTATATCTACACACTTATATTTGTAATTTACTGCAAAATTCCTTAATTTCTCATTACTACAAGCATGAATGTGAAAATAAATATTAATATCCCAAAAAGAGTTTCAGACCGGATGTAATGATTCCTATGGAGCCATTAACTTTCATCATTTCCATAAATTCAGTCTCCATGCAAGGAGCACTTTATGAAAGGGCATTTAATTGCCTGATAAGATATAGTGGCTCCTCTGCATCAATAATAAAGTCAATAATCTGCATTTTTTTAAACCTCTCTAAATATCCATTGATGCAATAGGTTGTTGTAGTACTAAAGTCCTCCAGGCCCATTGGATCACGAATATGAAATGTTTGAAGCCATTAAATATACATTTAACATGATAGAATTTTATGAGTCTATTGGAGGTCAATGCTGTAAAATTATACCTCTAAAAATCCTCCTCAGAAAGTAATTTATGGCATAAAATATGTTTATTAAAAGTCCCTGACTACAGATTTATGTGATTTTATGTGAAGACTGCAATTGAATATGCTTGGGTACCAGTCCTGAGAACACTTTCCATGGAGTTCAGAGCTTATTACCCTACATAATCCCTCCTGGAGTTAATTGAAGTACTCCCAGGAGTAAAGTTACTCATAGTCATGAGTATTTGTAGCTTCATGCCCTTAAACTTGTTTCCACAGCTCTGCCTCTGATTCACTGTGTGATCTAGCAAGTCATTAGATTAGCAGTGCTTATCTGCGGAAGGGAACCATTTAATGGGTAAAAGGTAAGGCAAAATGTATGTTTGCAATGCACTTAGGTGCTCAGCACTGTTGGTACTAATTGTTCCTGTTTCTGCAGCTCCAGTTTTATTAATCACCTATGTCAGTGGCAGTGAACAATTGAAGAAAAAAGAACATTCTCAGATCTAATAAGATATCGAAATCTCTTTGGGTCATACCTCAAAAAAATGAAAATACCTCCCATCCTATGCCCTAAACCCCTCCCTAAGCTGGGGGAAAAAAAAAAAAAATTAGTCATGCAAGGCTATTTCTAGAGTATTTTCAGTGCAATGCAATATTTATGAAAAAGTTTTGCTTTTCTGCTGAAAATAGTTACCAAAATTCTCCACCTCTCTATATATCCTTGTAAAAAAAAAGTCCCAAAAGTCCCTCCTTCTGTGCTGCTGGAGCAGTTGGTTATTACTGCACGTAGCAAAGAGCAGAAGCCATTAATGAACTGCTTAATACTGTTTTCATTCGTGTGCTTGTATAAAGGCGGGAAGAAAATGGATAATTTTTACTCTACTTTAAGATGTAGCTTGGAGTGTGTGCTAAGGAACTGGCACATTCCCACCACCATGGCATGGGAGAAAGTTAATCACAGTAAATTAATGAAGAATTCCTCATCAGTTAACCTTGCAAGCTGGTTAAAAAGGAGCAGTTTGCCACCCAGGCAAGGAATGGCCCCTCTTGGTCATGCATGAACATCACTGCCTAAATTTTGGGAAGGATAACCAACATTGCTCATGGATGACTGCTGATCCTCCCTTCCACTTGTGGCTCAAGAAAACTCCTTAAAGGTAAAGTTTTGGGGAGGGGTATGAAGTAATAAATCTGGCTGGATCTCCCCCACAGGACAGCAGAGGATTTACATATCTGTGCAGGTTTTTGCTCATTCTAAAAATCAAATTCTCCTGTGATACAGGAATTTACAGGAACTGCACAGCTTGCCAGCACATTAGCATGACGATATAAGGGATATCGGGATGATAAAGGGATTTTTGAGCTCATTTAAGGCATATACAAACACACACATTTAGTTGTGTTTCTCTATATCTGTCTTGAACCCTATTATTATGCTGTGAGTACTCAGGTGGCAACTATTAAAGATCTGCCAAAGAGAAACAAGATAAAAATGCAACAAACTATCACTACATCATATTTTAGTAGCAAGGTTTTTACTACTGGAGAAAACAGCTGTGAATCTTGCTCGTTCTGGACTCCTTACTATGCATTTATTTACTACATTTTTGGGGGGTTGCCAGTCACCAGGCAACAACAACAAAAACATCACACTCAGCGAGGTGAAGTTGAGCCAAGTCTTGGTTAGAACATGAAAACTGGTTTTGGTAACATGATGTCCTTACAAACATTTTTAACTTCTATTGGGAAGTTTCCTCTCTAAATGAAAATTACTTTTCTCCATTACTAGCTTGCAAGTAAGGGATTTTGGAAGAATAACACTGCAGACCTAAAGAGTAGATTTTATTTTAATATAGACAAAAACCGTCAGGTGTGGTACTTGGCACAATTGTATTTTCAGCTGATTTCCAGCACAGTCTCTCGACTGTCCTGTGCTGACAGTAGAGCTGGGATGTGAATTATCCCTGAAGGAAGTGCTGCCATGTCCAACCTGCACACAGTGACAGCAGCTCTCGGCCCTCCACTGAGCCTCCTCAGCACTGAATTTTTAAGGAAGGCCCATCTAATTAATGCCCCCCCACAAAATCTCCAATCTTTCTATATTCATACCTTGTCCTTCCCCTCAAAGCCGTTGGCAAAGTCCCGAGTGGATTCATCACAAAACAGAACATATTACCACAAGCTAGAAAAGGATTTTCAAAGGACCACGCTGTCAGCTGATAAAGGATTTTTGGGAGACTGTCAGTCTTACCTTATTTATGTAACACACGGGGCAGGAGGAGCTGGACCAACACACAGTTCAGCAGGGGCATGTACCATAATGAAATCTTTGCCTTTAGGCAAAAACAAGAACTAAAGGGGGACACTCAGGGATTAAATTGCTCCAGTCACAAGCCAACATCTATTAGGACTAGAAGTACAGAACTCGCTATAAAAACCAAAATTAAAAAAAAAAAAAAAAAAAAAAAAAAAAATCATATTTTGCTTTTAAGTCAAAGCTAAAATGGAAAATGAGTTTGTCAGCAATGCAGGGGTGATTGCTTAGGTGTAAAAACATTGCTGTGGGTGACAGCAGGGGTTACTGAGCTTACTTCATTCCAAAAATTATCTTATGATTCTGCTTTGAAGGGTGAAGCTGTAGAGGAGAGGGATTCTCATTATTGTGGATTTATCTTGTGGTTGTCCAGCACTTAGGGTAACCCTGGCTCTAAGTGCTGTGCTGGTGACTGTACCCAGCCCAGTCCTGTGCCCAGCCCTAGGACACCTGGCAGATTTCTGACTGCACATCCAGAACAGACAATGGCACTCCAGAGCTCTTGTTAAGGAGGCCCTTACTTTAAAGCTGCTATAAATTTTTCCATAAACTTGGTTGTGCTCTGTCCATAGATCTCAGCAGATCCACGTGCGGGATGGCACTCTGGTCTTTGACACGTGAGCCTTGGAACATGTTCAGTGCCAGATGTGATGAGCTTTCTGGGAACTAGATTTACTGTAGTGACTACGAGGAGAAAACCACAGTATCAGAAGCTGAAATTCCATCTTATTTTTCCTGCTGATCCGTGTGTTATTTTCCAGAAGCGAGAGATCATATAATAGGAAGGTATTAAATTTATATATTGTGTATCTGGCCTTACATTATACTATTAATTTGTGGAATTTATTAATTCTTATATTACAGCTACAAAGCTACATTTACACATAGAAACCTAAGGCACAAAGCATTTGAAATATGGCAAGAGTTTTTTGTTAACCTTTTCTTTTTAAATGTCCCAAATACCCTGTCTCTGGGTACCTGGAGAACAAGTGCTCTTGCCCCCTGGATGGGCTATACCTTTGAAAAACTGAAAATGGGAGCAGGTAGCACCTTCTTTAGTATGATCATGCTGAAATTCAAAGAAATTCCTCTCACAGAACGAAATCCCCCTTTAGAAAAATAAGTGATTTATGCCTGCACCAGTTAGGAGAAACTAAGAGTATCATAAACAACAGAAAACAAAAACGTAACTTGCAGCACCACAGGGACTCTTGAAATTTCTGAACTTTCATGCATTTTTTGGTGGCAGAAATTGTTTGTCTGTGAAAATAGGGCACAGCAAATAGCACAGTACAACACCAATTGCCAGGCACCGTGCACTTGCTCCCTGGGTAGGGCTCTTTCAGATCTTTCTAGAGCTATGTACTAATTTTATATACACACTAAGATACAAAGGAACTGAGAAATCTATATTTTGCTGCTGTCTTGTATGTTGGAAATGTGGGAACATGGATTTCATTTTTTTTTAATGGTATTTACTGCACCTAAAATTTTGCTGAAAGCAAAACCAGGAATAAAAGAAATACAGGGCTTGATTCTCTTTTTTACTTGCATTGATAAAACAAGATATTTAAATTCCTTGACTTCAGAAAATCTGTTACTTATTTACAGTGGCATAAAAGGGAAGAGAACTATCATAATAATGAGGAGAATCTGTATTGACAGCTAGCATAAAAAAGAACCCAGTAGCGCAGGACAATCATATCTCACAAAAATGAAGATAAGAATCACAGTAATTGGGAATGTGTTAAGATATTGCTTTCTTTGACAGCCAGAAGTTTGGAGCTCAGCAAAGCTGTTGGTCAGCACTGGTGGCACAGCAGTGACAACGTCAGTCTCACCACTCAGGATGCGAGCAAACCTCTGCTCTGGCCACAACTCCTCTGTTCGCTGGGAACAAAGATATTGTTGTGTCACAGCCTGCTCTGATGTAAGTTACCATTTACATCAATTTACTATGCAGCAGTTGGTTGCAAATGTAGTTTTTTAAAAAGCAGAACTAGAACGGAAAACATTTTCAACACGGCAGAGTTTTGCCAGGAAATGCCTCTCGCTAAACACAAAATGTTTTGCCCAACATTTCTCTCTTTCTCTCCGAGATTCACACGTATCATCTGCTGAATTCCTGACAGGCTGTTGGAGAGCCCAGAACTTCCACACTGTGCAATGCCAGGGGATGAGTGAAACACACTCTCACATTGCCTGAGATGGAGCTGACAGATTGAGGTCACCCAAACCACAGGGCCAACCTCCATGCCAGGGACACAAGGACAGAGGGCCACGGACCTTCAGCCTTACGGTGGAGTAGGTTCAAAGATGCAGCTATAAACTCACAGAGAAGTAATTAAAAGTGTATTTCATAATTTCTAAGAGCTTATAAATAAATCTACACCGCAATGCTTATGTTATGGCGAACATTTGCTAAGTTATTTATACAGGAAAATCCTAAGTAAACCACACCAGAACTAACAAACAAACAGCAAAATAAGCAAACGTGTAAATAATGAAGGTCTTGTTTAAGCTTAGTGAAAAGGTGTTACACACAAACACACAGGGCACTTTTAGAAGTGGGCTTTTTAAAAAAAAATAAGGAATTCTGAAAAATTTCAAATATTCCTTAAACAATGTAAGTTTTCTGATATGAAAAAAAAAAGCTTCCTGGGACCCACAGCTGAAAAGGGTATCAGTTCTGTACAGCATCTTTTGGGAGTTCTAGGATACTCAGCAGGTGTTTTCCCGGGATCCTGGCACAGTAAAGACCAGCTGTTAAAAACAAATGTTAATTCTGCTTCCTATTCTTATTCTTTACAGCCATGAAAAAGACTCAAACATTTTATTTTGTACCCTAAGAGGTGGGGTTAGTAATTCTTTCCATTCTCTTTGACCGATTACTGCAGGAATATAGAGCAGCAAATTGAGCAAACCCCTCCTCAGCGGCAGCAGCAGTTTCTAGTAGGTGTCACTGCCTTGGCCCTGCACTCCAAGTCCCTGATTTTCCCTGTGAGCTGACACAGCAGACAGCCCCAGACTGGCCTCTCCTCTAGATCTGCCCTTGCCTGAAGCCATCTCCAGTGCTCATCCTTTGTTCTTACTCCCTGTAAACAAACAAGCAACCAACTCTGAGGAAAACAAGTTTCCTGCCTGATTTCTGGGAGTGCTTTCCAAGTCATGCATCCACACTGCTGCTGGACCTGAACTGCGTGGGTTCACATCCCCGTGTGAGCAGTGCTGTGACAAGAAAACACGCAGCTCCAAGTGCAGAGTGCAGATGAAAAGTGTTGTGTGTTCTGCAGGTTTCCCTCCTGCACAGCTCTTGGCCTGACTTCGAGCTCACGCAGACTCGTTGGGGTACATCATGCGGTCAGGGAGAACCAACCAGCATAAGCAACCACAACGAGTATCAAACTCTCAGAGAACTCAGCTGATAGAAAAAGTAAAAAAGATTCATCTTCTGCCTTTTAAAATGGTATCTCTCTTAATGGATATTCTGCAAAATAAAGGATTTGGAAGTATTTTTTATCTTTCCTGGACATATAGTGAAAGGACGAGGGGAAATTGCTTTAAACTGAAAGAGGGTAAATTTAGATTACATATTAGGAAGGAATTCTTCCCTGTGAGTGTGGTCAGGCCCTGGCACAGGGTGCCCAGAGAAGCTGTGGCTGCCCCTGGATCCCTGGAACTGTCCAAGGCCAGGCTGGACAGGGCTTGGAGCAGCCTGGATAGTGGAAGGTGTCCCTGCCCATGGCAGGGGATGGAACTGGGTGGTCTTGGTGGTCCCTTCCAACCCAAACCATTCCAAGATTGTATGATCAAGTTTCAACATTTAAAGCTCAGATACTGAGGTAAGGAATGTGGTGTTGGCACCATCACCGCATCTTGGACTGCTGAGGATGCTGTGGTGGTAAAGCCAACACAGAGCTGCTGCAATTGCCCTATTAATTGATTTAAGGAAATCCTAGAGCAAAGCATTTCCTTTGATCTCTTTATCAGTCTACGAAAATATAATCATACTGATTCCTCTCTGTAGGTAGGAATAATTTCTGCATGTTTGAGTCTATTTTTTCCTAATAACCCCCTCCCCGAATCATTTGAGTTCTGTATCCCATGATTAATTCTGATTTATTCAAGAAATATTCTGAAATCAACAGGAACAGTTTTTAAATGATTAGAATGAAGATCTGTTAGACCAGTAAGACACTGAATATTCAACTTCCTGTAAAATACAACAACGACCCAAGTTCCATTTCAGTAGGGGAGGAACATTAGCAGCCATGAGGAAATTAACCATAAGACTAGAACCATAAGAAATATTGGGAACACCAGCACTGGAAAGTCCTATCATATGATAAGCTCTCCCTTGTACTTCAGCAGAATACTCAATTTCAGAAGCTCAGATTAAGAATGAATTACTGCCCGTAATGAATGCTACGTTCAACTCAGAATATTTTTGCTCTGTAGTTGTATGAGACATTAGTGACTGTAATTGATTTGGCATTAGTCTTGCCTAGTTGGCTTTGTTTAACAGATTGCACTGAGCATCAAAAGTACTTGCAAGTAGGCATAAAGACTTTAAAGTGCTGACTTGAGCAGCAGCTGCATGAGATAGTTGTTGCATTCTTTTACTATATGGTTTTCTTGAAATAATTTTTCTGTCTATATAATTTCCAACTTTTCACGAAGAGGGGATTAATATTAATTTTTTCCTGTATCTTTAATCTTTCCAAAATGCGTTTACACGTTCATTTATTGCTGAGAGTGACACAGAGATAGCACCCAACAAGTCCAATCTCTAACAATAACAGATAGGAAATAACGTGAAGAAGTAATGGTCAGTCCAGGTGAAGTGTATAAAACTAAGTCTCTTGAAACTGGTAAAAAAAAGTTAAGGATGAACTTTGTCTCTGCAGACAGGCCAACATGTGGGTAAGGCTGGATATAATAGGTAGATGTCCCTCACAAAAGCATCTTTCACCTTCCTTGCAATATGAATGTTTGCCATGAAGGTCAGAAGAGCCTGAATTCTCTCAGGCTCTTCTGATGCAAGAACTGGGGGAATCAATACAAAGCCCTCGTGGCCAGAGTCAAGAGGCAAGGAGTGGCTGTGGCTCTGACTTCTAGGATGCACCAGTGAATTGGGCTGCCTTTTATAGCCACCGGTTTACTCACTGGACTAATAGCTTCCTAAAAATAAAGATAGGGTTTCTCCAGGTTTTGAGACTATTTTTTCATGTTATTGCAAGTTCTCTCTTTCTTAGAACAAAGGAAAGGATTGCAACACCATTTATGTTTCTGCTGTAGCTCTTGCCCTATTTAGATTTAAATCAGGAAATTAAAATAATGATTTAAAAAATGCATGTCATGCCTAAAAAGCAAAGCATATTATCAAAGAACTACAAAGGCTGATAAAATGAAGGGATGAGTGAAAAAAAAAAAATATCCTGAGAAGTCAAAACTGGCTATGAATGAAGTTTTCAGAGCAAGGAAATAAGAACAATAAAGTCTCCTTCAGGTGTATAAAGTGGAGTGAAGCTGACAAGGAAGACATTGGGCCATGGCAGGATATTTGAAGGAAGTTAATAAAGAAGGAGGGTAATACAGCTGCAGAATTTAATGAGGTCCCTGTAGTGTTTGCTAGAGGATCTGGAGTTGGAAAGCAAGCAATAATCAGCACGCCTAAGTTTTTCAGAAAGTATTGTGCCTAAAGGCCGTCAGGTTAATGTTCAGATTTAATGAAAAAACATACATGCACACACCAGAGGGGTAAAGCAAACATCAGATCTCTTCCCACGGACTTCAGTCTCTGCTGAGGGGGAGGGGAGTGAAATTCTCTCAAATACAAAACTCATTCAAACCCTGAGCGAGAAGATGAGATGAAAGAAAGTATAAACTCTGTCTCCTCTTAATTGAATGTACACTTTGATTTTTTAGGGACAAGTTACATTGACTGATTAAAAAAAAAAAAACCTCTTTTATTAGGAATTTCTAATATTTTGAAGAAAATTATTTGGAGTGTAAAGAAGAATAGACATTTATATTAACGATGTTTTATGCTGTGTCTGGGCCTAACTTTCCAAGTTCACCCTCAGGAAGAAGAACCCGAGGCTCCTGCAGGCTATAGCCCCACAGATGGCACTGCAGCTCTCCAAAAACCCTGGGACTTCCTCTCCAGGGCTACAAGAATTCTCAGGAGCTGGGCAGGTAAGCAGGAAAGAGGATTGCTTTCTCAGGCAGAGGTTTATTAAAGAGGCAGGCTGCTGAAAAATATTTAGATTCACAGGAATTCCAAGGCCTTATCTGACAAAGTAAATGCCACCAGAATATTTCTATCCAACTTTAATAGGCAGTCCCATTTCTTCATATCTTAATATTACTAAATTTACTAAGCCAACACCACATATTATGAATAAATACCCAGATTCAGAGTCCCTGAAATCAATGGATGTTCATTCAGAACTGTGGGCTTTAGACTATAAACCCTTAAGAAGACATCACCTATTTCAAATGACCTCTTATTATGCAGTTAAAAGCAACCAGAGATAAGACATTTTTGGAGCTGATAAAAAGCCTCCAGAGCAATGGTTCTCAAAATTAGAGTTGCAGCCTCAGGCTGGGGTATGAAGAGGTTTTTCTGCAGAGTCACAACACACTCTACAAACTTAAGATCTCATTGCAAAGAAAATTACTTCTGGCTCTTCTGGCAACAAAGATAACCTGAATGTAAATATCTGAAGCATTTTGGTTTATTTAGTACAGAATAGTAGGGAATACCCAGTTCATGATGCTTTCTACAAGGATAGGGTTTTTCTTTTTCCTATTCTGGTGATATAAATGGTAATAAAAAAATTCCAAGTGTTAAATATAGGCACTAACCAACGAATAATGAAGCATTTCAGCTGTTTCTGTTGTTGACACAGCACCAAAGTTTCTGACACAACTCATAGCACAGATATGCTGTGAAAGATTACATGATGGGAATGGCTTGAATTTAGAGTTGTCTGAAGAGAATTGAGTTTAAGCTTCAAATGCAGTGCTTGATTAAGGAAGAAAAGGTTTAAATAGAGAAGACAAGATACTGCCACTGTTTTGAAGCTGTGATGCAATAGAGCACTAAAGCAGTCACAGAGAGATTTTCTAGGACATTGGGGCTCACTGAAGATGGAAGGGTGAAAAACACCAACAACTTAATCCTCCACCAAGAACAGGCCTGGGTTCACCTGTGACTATCCTGCTCCCCCGGATGAAGTTTCACTACACATAAGATATCCTTTTAGGTCACTGGTAATAAACGTCAAGAACTCCACTGCAGAAACACTTATCAGTTCTATACAGCTATAACCAAAGAACTAGAATTCCAACTCAAAAGCACGGGCCTTATACAAAAGGTATCAGATGATCCAGTCCTTGCTCTCCTCATCAAAAGCACAATCTGATGCTTAAGGAAGTTGAAAGATATTACTCATCCACTGTTTTCACATCAGAGAAAAAAAATGTCTTTAAAAAAAAAAAAAAAAAAAAAAAAAAAAAAAAACCAAAATTTTGAGGG
>VZRN01006406.1:275504-397261 GCA_013397935.1 Dasyornis broadbenti | reverse complement strand
AAAAAAAGCAAAAGACCTGAATTCTCAGTGCTCCAATGGAAAATAATACACAGGATCCAATGTTTTCACAGGTTTAGACTTTCCTCTGCTGTAGTTCAAAACACTTGTTGCTTAAAAGGTCATTGTTCCCTGGCTTGCAGGGGACTCATTTACATAGAAATGGAACTGGCATTAAAAGGCAATAAGAGGTGAATTTTCAAGGAAAAGCCATTATACACGGAAAAGAAAAGAAAAATATGTGGAGAAACAAGCAGACTAAATCAGTGTCCAAAGCACTGAAAAACACACTCAGTACTTCACATCAGTCAAGCATTTGGTCTAATATCACCAAACTAAGCTGTTGTCATAAAACATAGAAAGGAATTTAAGAGAAACTAGGGAGAACTGTAAAGAAACAAGAGAAGGAAAGAGACAAACACTTCTGAGAAAAGGGAATGAACCTGACAGAGCAAGTGGCTTTACCCTGTTCTGTAGATTTTCCAAGACTAAACCTATTTAAGGAATAAAATTATTGCAAATCTGTCCCTACAGTTACTATAGTGATAATGAAAACCATTAAAATGAATATTTGATAAATGAATAAATGAATAAAAATGAAGGGAATAAATGAATGGCAAATGAATATAAATACTAAATGGCGAAAATTAAATGAATAATTCCCTTAAATGAATAAATCCGCTGTGCTTCAGTTTGTTAGTGCTCTATACAGATTAAATTCCTCTTAAATGTCATCTTGAAAGGAGTTTGCATTGCACCACAAGGATATATGTACTGGGGGTTGCCAGGATAATAGAAAGTAAATATCTGCATGTGTGACATTGCTTGGGTTCTTTAGCACACACCAAAACTGACAATTCAGTTCTTAGTTACATTTTCCAGTCGGTGCAACCAGTGGCTGTTGCAGAGGCAGCAATATCTCGATTTTTTCCAGAGCTATTTATTTCTCTTATAGCAACTGTGCCTTTCCCATGCTGATATTTATTAAACACGGATATTCTTGGCATTGTACGAGACCCAGATATCAGCGTGCTCAGCAGCACAGCCTGGCAGTCTGAGAGGAAGACAAGGGTTGAAGACAGCGATGTAGGAAGATTGCTCAACACAGCAGGAGCTCTTCGAAGAAAGAGGGAAAAGGAAGAATTAACAGAGCCAATGCTGCGTGTACAAGGGAAGAAATATTCCACAGCTATACGGGTTGCAGACAGAAGGGAAGGAAAGGAATGAATACACAGGGTTAGGGGAATAAGTGAAAGACGGAATGACGTGGTCAGAAAAAAAAAAAAATTGTAAATGGTCAACACAATTAAACTAGCAAAGAGTTCCCTAATACACAGTGCTATTACTGAGAAGCTTCATCTGTGGAAGGCCCAACCTCGTTCAGCCCAGACCCCCAGTCACTCTGGCTGGAGCTGGCAACAATAAAAATGTACCTGAGAATCTTTTCCATTGCATTGTTATTGATATTTGTGTGCAAGAGCCTCCTTCATTCCTTACTTAAGTATTTCTAATGCTACCTGCTGCTAAAACTGAAAGCACAAGTTTGTCTGTGGATCTTGTAGAATCTCCTGAGAGGAGCCTGTTTTTTTGTTGTTTAAAAGAAAGATGCAGCTCAACTCCCCTGGGAGTTTTTATCATTTTTAGCTGTGGAAAACTAAACTATCCTTATGCTGTACAAAATGTTCCCCTTCTTCCACTCCCCCGCTGTTGAAGTCTGAGTTCTGTGGAAGCACAAGCCCCAGTAACTGAGGGACAGGACAGTCAATACAAACAAACCCCCAAATATACATTAGTATATACCCCTGAGCAGATGAAATAAGGAATTGCCCCAATTCCTTAGGTTCAAGCACCAGATTTAGTCTATTTTCAAAGCAAAATTCCACCTCTCTGTAAACCAAGCAATGTAAATTCTGCTCCAGAGCCACATAAATGTCAAAATAATACTGCATACCTGGAACCCTGCAAAAGAGGGTGAAACATCAGTCTTATTTTGAACTGTTGCTGGATGTTTTAGTTCAATTCTCCTCTCATCCACTGAAGGAAATGCAGTAAGGAAAGACACTCAGAAAACAGTAAAAATCATCATGTGTTTCTGATATAAGCACACTCTGCTATGAGATTAGCTCTGCACAGCTGCTGTCACTTGGCCAGTAATGTCATTTTTTTCTGAATTAGGTCTCACTGGGGAGTTAAGCTTGTCTTTTTGGTAGCTAAAAGCTGTAAACTGAAGTCAGTAACTTGTCTCACGAGGAGGTCCTTGTAGTTTGGACTTGTGTTTCTCATTCCAGAATGTGTTTCTTTAACCAAATTTTATAACCCAACAGAAGTCTTTTACTTGTCCTTTGATAATTCCTTCCTATTGATATCTTGCGTAGTTTCTGTTCCTCAGTTCTGAAATCAATACATATTCTATACAACCCAGCACACAGTTCCAAATACAAAAGTCAGCATAAAAACAACTGAGCAGTCTTGTGATGGCAGATCCCCTTTTAATGCTATGAAAGAAGGAAGTCAAGGCCTGCGTCCCAGCATTTCCTAGACCTGATATTTAAAACAAAATTACCAAGTATAAACAAGAAGACGTTAATTAAACCAGAACAATTAATAGGATGCTCAAAATCCATGAACATAACATGCTTTCCCCTGTTTCTCTTGTTTCCTTTTTCTGCCTCCTAAAGTAGGATGCGGCCAGAAAAAATTTGGAATCTGTTTCTCCCTCTCGTGATTTATCTACACTTCTGTTGTCTTGGTAAATTTACAAAACTAAACTTACACTGCATTTCATACCTTTCAGGATGTCTGTTAATCTTACAGCAACAGTTTTATGTGATTGGTTATCTTGGCATTGAAGCAATAACTGGGAAAGGCATTTTAATAGTTTTAATTCTCTTCACCGCATTAGAACACATTTTTCCATTATCTTTGCCATAATTCTGCTGTTTGCCAATCCCCAGACCTGTTGAGATGCCTCAAACACTTCAACTCTTTCAGTTAAAAGAAGACTCATTAGCAGAAAATTCTGAAATACGAAGCTCAGTGCGATCGTATTTACTCATTAAATGCCAAAGAGCCATTTCGTGCTCCTCGCTCCCTTTTATAGCTATTGACTGAAATGTTGCATCAGTATCAATTACGGGGATTTGAAATGGTGGGGACGGTGGAGAAGCAAAGAATGAGATTTCATGATCACATCAAAGCCATAAATACTGTCATTCTTACTGTCTAATGTCCCTTAAGCTTTATTTAATGGTTAATTGATTGCTAAAAAAATCTTTCAGGTTCATTTAATTTTCAAGAATGTGGCCTTGTTAGTATGTTGGCAGGGCTTTTTTTTTTTTTTTCCCCCCCTTTTTTTTTTTTTTTTTAACAGCAAAGTTATATATTATGTGGCATGAATTCGAAAGCAGTTGTCATGGAGATGTTGCTAAAGCAGGATTCTATATGCCGTGTACTTTGAAAACTGCAAAGCCCGGCTGTTTACGAGCACCTTTCCTCAATGCCCTGCAGCTGGTGGTTGGGATAGCACCTGGATGGTTCCTTGCACCATTCCTGAGACTGCTGCTCTCACAGGGCTGCAGACAGGTGCCTCTTGCTTTGCAACTCCCTGGACACGAAACTGGGAATTTTAAAGCTATTCAAAGGCCTCCGTGAGGCAGAGAACTGAAATAGATTGAGTTGTTCTCAAGCTGATGCCTTATCAAAGAAATGTAACATTACACAGAAATGAAACAGGTCATCTAACGAGCTGGAGATCAAGGTCTACTTTTGTTGCTTTGATATATCAATATTAATTAATTTAGCTAAAAAGAAGCAGGCACACAAAAGCAATCTTAACGAACCAGTGCTTGCAATGTGGTGGCTCAAGATTTGCTTACCTCTGTAAGATTTTGGTAAGTAGGTTACAGCACTGTTTCCCTCTGTTTGCACAGCTGTGAAATGGGGACATTTATGCCCAATTATCTTTATAAACTGCTTTAGAGCTTCCAAGATTGAAAACACCATTTGGATGTTAGAAAAAACCCCCACTCCTATCTCATAAGTTTTTCAAAAGTTTATAGTCACCCATCTCTATTAAGAGTTGTACTTTATTTTATATGTATACAATGATATCAATCTTAAGCAACTTTTATTCATGAAGAATCAAATTCCATCCTTGAGAATCAATTTGACAATATTTTTGCTTGCATGTTAGCAAACAGCACAAACTGGCATGCAGACTTGTTCTGTAAGACAAGCAGTTCTGGAGGAAGGTTTGCAGTACTACAGAAACTCGAAACAGATCTTGCTGTCATTTGTGGTAGTGCCTGCAAAAGATTCTGGGGTTTCTGACAGGGAAAGCAAGATACAGCCTTGCTTAAAATTGCTAAGTAGATTTCACATTAAGCACTGAGTTCACTCATATTTTCATAAATATGTAGAAAATCATGATGCCTTGCAAAATGAAACTTAAGAGACCAGTTCATGAAAAAATTATATGCTCCATTTACTCAGGCCTCCTATGCACTTTATTTTTTATTAACTCACTTATCCTTTCTGTACAGGAGACTGTGTCTCTAATCTGCACCCCAGAGGGGTGGGCAGCAGGACGGGGAAGGAGTGAGCCAAAACAGGTATTTGCATTTCCAGCACAAAAAGCACACTCAGAAATTCACCCCACATTAGAAAATAAATGAGTTAACAGATAACAGAGTTCTGTGGTTGTTTTGTTGTTTTGAATATGTTTTTTAGCCTACATGAATGAAGAGAACTACAAAAAGAAAAAAAAATAGTAAAAGGGACAATCCTTCTAAATGGCTTTTGTGGACAGCTACAGGGGATTTGCACACATCAAACCACTTTACTGATAGGTTTGCTACTTTTAGAGAGAAGATAAAAATACAATTAAATATTAAACAAGATGAGGTTAGTCAAGTTTTTTCTCTGGCAAAAAACCATTAAATTAGAAATGGACCTGTCAAGGAAGGGAGCACAATATAAATTAATTAATGAAATGCTGTCAATTTAGCGCTAAGGATGAAGAAGGATAAGTCAACAAATGTTGTTGGAACACAGCTTTTTTCTTTGTCTAATTTCTCATGCTACAAAACGATACTTGGAAATCCTTGGTGATCTTTCTGTAGTTTTTTATTTACAGGACCCAAAAATAATCGTCATGGCAAACTGTGATGTCCTTATCCACATTTAATTGCAATCTTGAGTGCGTGACTTTATTTCTATATTGAAATGAGCTGGGGTTTAAGATCAGAGAGCAGCACTGCATTTTAAAATACCTGAGCTTTAATCCTAATCATGGGACAAAAGTTATTTCAATGACCATAAATGAAGTTTAATGTCCCTGGTTTGGGCTTACGGGTTGCTGACTTCAGAGGGTGTTGACAACTCCATTGGCCAAAATAAATAAGAACAGTTCCTCTCCCTTCTGTCCCCTGCTCCTAATGAAAACCAACAGACTGTGGCTCGGAACCATCAGGACACTCAGTAGCAACCTCATGTGCTCTGCAATATTTAGTATCAGTCTGAAAGGTACGCACAGAATGGCAAAGGATATCCTTATCAGAGGATATCAAACTTTAGTTTAATGCCCCAGTGCCATTTTTGTGTTCAGCCCGTTAAAACACGGGTTACAATTTCATTGCACTGCTTTAATGGAAATTTTGTTCTCTAAGTGTGAGAGCAAGAGCTGAATGAAATCAGAGAGAGACGGGAAACTGTGTGGCCTGATGAGCCCTGATAATTACCACAGTTTTATCTGCTGGACTGCCATAGACCCTCTTAATAGCAGACCAAGAATGCCACCAGCTTCCACAGATTTCACTTCATTAGTAGCGCCTCATGCAGATTAGAATGCAATGCTCTGGAAATAGCAGTCAGGAACTACGCAAATTTTTAAGCAAAGCTAACCACTGAGGGTGAGCCCTAGTCTTCATCCTGTAAAGCTCTGCTTGTTTTTTTGTGTCACTTCAAAAGGGTACGTACAGAACTGGAAAAACAATTAAGTTATTCCTACCATGTGACAGTGAGAGTGAATCACGGTCCTTCTTCCTATTGTGCAGCAGAAAATGGGAGTGTGGGAATCTGTAGAGACATTCAAGTAATCATTAATCCTTTTCCACTTGTCAATCAAAAATGTTGTACTCTTGGGGTGAGAATATGTTTGGCTGAGAACAAGCTTTTAGTAAAATAGATTTGGCAGATGCATATTTGCAGATGCTCATGAAAGATGAATCGTGACATTTCCTGACAACAAACACACCAAAATGTCTGTTTTGCTCCTTTCTTTCCCTTTGGGTACTGCATCAGCAATATATACTGTATATGTATGTGTTTGTATAGAAATCAATTAAGCACTAAAAAAGAAAATTCTTTGCTTTCTACATCAGAACACAACAGCACCATAACAGTATCCTGATCACAAGAAAAATGGTGAAGACATCCAAAATACTTGAATAGGTTCTTTTGGTTTGGTTTGATTTGGGTTAGGTTTTTTTGGTTTTGTTTTACGGGGCTTTAATTTGGGTTTTTCCTTCCTATTTTCCTTTAAGTTAATGGGCCTTGAAAGGAGGAAGACTCTGGCTATCCCACAAACACTTGTATCATAATATTTCCCCATTAAAATTCTAGTAAGCCTTTGAAATTGAATGCTGCTACCTGCACCGTACAAGCTGTGGCCTCCCAGGTGATGCCTACCAGAGATCCCTCTAGTCTGACCTGCTGCAGACCCAGAGCATCAAATCAATGTCAGAGAAACTCCCAGAGGCCCTCAAAACACTGAGGGTACTAATGCAACAAAGGTACAAATAAATTTGACATCAAAGGCTTCCATCTTTTACTAAGTTTTATAATACCTTTGCTCATGATCAAGGATTTTTCCCTAAAAATAAATTTAGTGATATCAATTAGTTCTTTTAAATGGGTTTAAAAGCAAATAGCAGCAATGCATCATGGTAATTTTTTACTCACAATCATTCTGCTTGAGCACAATAGTTACATTTGTCCAAACATTATCTTCCAGGCAGCATCCGGCCTTGGCATGAAGAAATCCACAGCGGCTGTTCCTCTTGACTACATTGTTCCAGCAATCTTTTATGAAGCCATTCTGCCCCACTTTTACTTTGAAAAGTTGAGCTCCATGGGCCCCTGTATTCACCACCTCCCCAGCGAGACTGGGGACAACTGCTGCAATCCACGGGGGGAGCACACACCACCTTGGAATAATGGCAAACCCCTGCTTTGAGCACTGAAAGGATTTCATCAGCAGGGCTCTAAACAGATTGTGTTTGCTTGCCATCACTCACTGGTTTTGTATTCAAATAGTCAGGGCAATCACTGTTCTTTGCAGATGTAATCAAGCTGCAGTGCAGGATTCTGTTTCTGGCTAAGGATGTTTATCTGTTATTAAGTATAATATATTGAAAGTCACAGCAGCGCTGATGGGTCAGCACAGATGCCTTCCATCATGAGTTACCGAGATGCCTTTCTTCAGAAAAACTCAGAGATGAAATGTTTTCAGCTAGCTGAGGTTAATAAAGATAGGTCCTTCATCATCTCGAGGAATGGAGCCAATAACGAGTAACAGAAATAATATCATAAATCATTCTTTATAAAGTAGGATTGACTATTATTTGCTAAAACGCCTTTCATGGTGGATTTGCATGCTCTTACTTGTTGAATGACAATAAGAAAGCAAAGAAGAAAGGTCACAGGGGACACGAGAAGGTAAGATACTGCTATTCACGACTGTATTTGATAGCAGGTATTGATTTACAGGATAAACCACCAGACGACCCTGCCTACAAGATCAGGGGATATGGCCAGGACTGGACTCTGTTAACGGAAGGCGACAATCCCTGATCCCGGCGTTTTGAACAGGTGGCTGCTCAGACAGACCTGGATCCTCCTGAAAGGCAATAGCACAGAAACGCGGTTTTTGTTGCTGCCCGAATTCCCGCACGGGTGCGCAGGGCGGGCTGTGCTCACAAGATGGCACTGTTGGTTATTGCACACTCCTGGCTCAGCCTTCCCCAGCCAAGGCTCTGTGCAGCCTCCCAGGAGGAACCACGCACGGTGGGCTTCCTTGCAGAGCTGCCTCCCCACCCCCGCGGGTCATCACAAGGATTGCTTGCTACCAGAAACCCCTCAGGGTGAAATGCACAACTCTCCTCTAAATCTAACACACCCTAATATCCAAAAATGTCAATCTTTATTTTCCAGTTCTTATTGACCTAATGTCAATAGAAAGTATTTCCCCCCCCACCTTTATAGTTGGCTTTTCCCCTGTAGACAGCAGGGATTGTCTCTGAACTGGTAGGACTCCAAGTTTCCAACCTCTGCTGCATTTTCTTTAGCAGCCAAAAATTCTACGTGATTAACACGAATGGTTATCAGTGGTTATTTGCAATGCAGTCATGCTCAGGTAGTTTTGGAGACTCTCTACTGAGTAATAGTCAAGCCTTATAGGACCTTTTTTTATTCAAACCCTACAGGACCTTTTTTCCTGGGCCCCAGAGATTGCACCCTACCAGATACACTCCCAACCGGTAAGAACTGAGGCGTTTTCTGTCCAAACTCAGCAGTACTTCCTTAATTACAAGCAGCACCCATAAAAATCAGACAAGTTTGGAGGATTTTTATCCCACTCTTCCTCACAGAGTGAGAAGTAAAAGGCTTATCATTGTCATTGAACATTATGGCTTGTTTTGAGAATTGCTTAAAAAGCAGGAGAGCAAAAGAACCTGGAATTAATTAACATTTATCCAAGTCCAGAATAAAAGACAATGATTGTTAATGAACATTGACAACTAAGGGAGATTTGTGTCAGTCAATGAGAAAATAAAGCATTTGGGAAAGGGAGTATCACACATTCTTTTAACAGCAAGCCTAAGTTAACTTCAAAGACACAGCAAAATGAACAACTATGCCCGAAGCAGGCAAACATGCAAACCAGAATTGCCAAGACAAGTTAACAGAGCTTTTGGCTGCAGGTGTTCTGACCAGCTGCAGTGATCAGGGCACCCAGGATAAACGGAGGCAAAACTGGCAGGTTCTCATGATGTAAAAAATGAAGCACAGGAACGCTCCTTTCAAAACAAGAGCATTAAAGGCTCATATTTACCTGCTGTAAAACTGAAAAATGCTTACCTATGCATTGCCACTGACCTGTCTCCAATAACGAAAACCATTTCAAAATAAATTAAATTTGCAATGCTTACTCTTGAGCATCACATGCGAGATGAAGCCTTTCTTAAAGATTTGCTGGACACCCAAGAGGACAATATTTACTTTGGACACTCTAGCAAAAACGTTTAACATTATAATCATAGTAAGGATTCACTTCAATCTCATCAGTCCTCAGTATCCCAACAGTCCCAAAAATCCTCAACAGTCCTCTTCTGTTCCAAATCCTAGCTGAGATTGCATCTGTAATGCAACCAGCTGTGCTTACACATTGCAGCACTGACTGCACCCACAGCTTCAGTTCACTCAAGTTTGGTGTCACTTGTGATCTAACACGACATACTAAAACAGAGATACAGTCCCAAACTTGCGATTTCCTGCCTTGCATGGGTAGTTAAATATTTGCTGCTAACTTTAGTAAAGAGTTTCTACTAAATTAATTTTTCCTTTACACATAGTTTGGAGACGTGGAAGATTTTTGAAGGACAGGTGAGTTATTTGTATGTTAGGTCTTCTCAGCTATGGTGATGAAGCTATCACAGAACACTTGCGGTTGCTCAAGTGCAAGGGCACTTTTTCTCTCCTCCGTTGTCCACCATGTAGCTGGTTCTACAACACTTTTTTCCTCATGAAATAATTTTTAAAAGAGCAGCACGCTCTGAATCCATCTGAGCCAATGGCCCTGTCTTGGTTTTTGCTATTCTCTCTTTTCTTCCCCCTTTTCAGTCACCAAGGCTGCCCGAACATCAGCTGTGCCTTTGCCCTGTGAGAATGACAAGGCATTTTTACCTCAATTTCCTTTCCTTTCTCACTCCTAGAGGCATCTCTAGCCGCCAGTCCAAACCACAAATTTGACTGGTGCCTTTGGAGCAGTCTTTTCTATTCCAGACCATTATCATCTGGCCAAATGAAAACATGAGGTGATACACATTCTGGGACAAGGAGGATGGGGGGTGTGTGTGTGTGTGATTATGCATGCCATGAGTTCTGTCTCCTTGCATAATTAATAACGTTTAGTGATGCTAATAAACACCACCATAACAGAACATGGATTTGATGCTCTAGTTTGCTGGAGCAGCATCTCTTTAACGGCTTGCTACCACCTCGTTTTTATCAGTGTCTCTTTCCCACTCCCCAGATGATTTTCCATTTCCTTCCTTGCACGATCTGTGCCCCAGCACAGGCTGAGCTCCTTGTGCCATTACTGAGGAGACTGAATATAGACCCTGCAAGGGAGATCTGAAGCGTGCACTGGTGGGGAGAAACTTGCCCTTGGCTGCTGCATGCAAGACTCGCTACACTGATATTTCAGATGCCCCAGATTATGACCTACTTTACTGTGTATTACTCAGAGAGAATGAGTAAGACATTTCTGAGGATGATACAAACCCAGTATTTTCTGTGGTAGCAGGGAAGAAATCCTTTCTTAAACATTACATAAATTTTGGAATTCTTGTATCAATGATTAAAATTCCCTGGGGTCACCAGGCAAAGTCTGCTGAAGAACTGAATTGATTTTCATAGGCTACAAATCAGATCTGGGGGCTTTAACTGAAATGCAAGGTGCGTGTTCCCATACATATGAGATTGTCTAACTGCTGAAAGACTGAATAGCCTCCATAAATAGATTTACTGTTTGGCAATATTACAGCATTTGTGGGTAATTCATCCAGTACTGGCACCAGAAATGCAGTTTCCAGCCTATTCTGCAAACCTTGTGTAGAGCAGGCCTTGGAGTGAGACAATCATTTAAGCATGTCCCTAAGTGCTCGGCTGGTAACGTATCATAGATCCACTGAACTCACTGCGAGCCTTTTCCTGACTTTTATGGGCTTTTCATAACATCTTCTGTGAATCAGTTTTTCAGGTGTAAGAAGAGAATATGAATAACAGCTCTTTCCTCCTATTATTTGTCAGGTCTATTTAGACTGGAAACTCTTTAGGGCAGATCTGTCCTTTTTTCTGCAGGTCCTGTTCACAGAACAATGGTTCCCCCGCTCCGGAGGGGACCTAAGTGCTACCATAATACTGTGCTCCAGGTCAAACCAGCCTTAATTCATGGAAGCTCAGACGTGAGGATTTATACAGCCATGGAGATTAAACTCGCCACTTGATAAGCCAGTCCTGAAAGACTTGTGGCTCTGATTTTGAAAAAAGTTTTGAAAAATGAAATAAATACTTCACTGTGTGGTTAAACTGGAATCAGCTCTTGCAGTCACTGCATGGCAACTTTGCGGACTCAACACTCTTCACTGAGGTCTGCATGAATCCATTATTATTTTTTAATTATACCATTGCATTAATCTTAGAAGCGATCCGAACCTAAAGAAATTTCTTATTCCCTTTAACACTGGCCTCTTTTTAGCCATGTACTGTAGTATAATACGAGTATCAGTATGGTGACTTCACAAAGATCAGCCTTTCTTTCAGTAATGCTCCTGGATCAAAAAAATACCATAACTAAAAAAAAAGTTGTTCAGTTGCCTGTTTAATCTGCAAATGAAAGGCTGAGATGACACCAAAGCAGGAAAACACAAAATAAGCATCTTTACCATGCAAATAAGCTTCATTAATACAGAAGATCCTTATCTGGACCACTCAAAAGATTCCACGTGGGTGGATTTTTCTGCTGTGAGAAAGAAGGTTTTCTTTTGCAATCAGCATTATATAAAGCCATTGGCGTCTCCTGGATTGTTTATCAATAGTTTATCACTTTTCATGTGTAAATGAAAAGTAGATGTAAAGATTAAAAGATTTAGCCTATTTTAATTATGTTAAGGTTTAAAATACGGAATTTAAAGAGATATATTCAGGCTACCTTACCAACCTAAAATCATGGTTAGATTTCTTAGGACCTATGTTTTCAATTTTTTGTGTTAATTAAATGGCCTTCCCCAACCTGTATTTTATATCTATTATTTTAAATTTCAACTGTAGGTATGAATACAATATTCTAATAGGATAATAAAAATTCTAAATCTTTCAAATAATCAATCAAATAAGGATGACCACTCTGAATAAAAATTAAAAGTTTTCTATTCTAGTTCACTATCAAATACTTGCACCTAAAAATTGGATTTAGCTTTGTCCTTGAGGTTTGTATCCATGCCTTCAATAACTTCAAAAAGTGAGTTCTGCTAAAATATCCTCAGTATATTTAACAGCTTTGGCTGTAAAATTCTATTCTGGGCCAGTACAAAACCAGGAAGGGGCTTCACAAGGATTACAGGGTGTCAACACTCTGTAGTAACTACTCACAGCTTTAGCGGGTTTGCAAAATTTCAGCACCCAAATCCTTTCAAGACTTGCATGGGGAATGGGAAATTTAATTACAAAATTGCAAGAAGCAAAAGTTTTGCCTAAACCCTATTCTACTCTATTCTAGTCTAGTCTAGTCTATTCCTAATAGAAAAAAAGAAATATGTTTTTTTTTTTTTTCCAGAAAACATTAATCTGGCATGCCACAGCTTTCGTAGTTCTTATGTTCATTTACGGTGCTATGACATAAAACTGGCTAAGCAGATTTGCAGTAAGAATTAGCATGAGGTTAGGACGGAAATCAGATCTCCGGGGCCGTTCTGCCACCATTACTACTCCTGCTGCTGCTGGAAAGGCACGGCGCAGCATCCAGACTTTCAGGGCTAATCCAGTAATTATCCAGCTATACGGGACTTCCTCTTCTGCCATGATATGCACTTAAATTTGTAAAAAGGAAAATAAAAACCCCCATATATATGTATATATAAATTCTGATTGATAAACTCAGATTTTGAGCTGATTCTCACTAATCTAAATATAAATCAAACAAGCATACAGCATCACTTAATCACCACTGATGTGACTGCAGTTGCTCACCTCTGCCTTGGTATCACTGTTAAAAGTTCCTTTCTATAATGTGCTCTTCAAAAATCAAATAGAAACCATTCAATAGACACACACACACACACGGACACATGCAGGAATAATACATGGATTATTATTTTCTTGCATTTGAACACACGCTCTGTGCTCGGTCTAACTTGTAAACAATCCAAAGTACTCTAAACTTCAACAGGGTGGGTTTTTTGCACTCTGCTTTCATTTAGCATATGCAATAGATCTCTTACAGTAATTGTTACTAATTTCTTTGTACTGTACATAAACACTTTAATGCTTACAAATGAGGCAACAAAGAAAGCCAATTTGACATTTAATGTTCCGCACAGAAATCACAGACACGCTGTCAAGGAATTAATTAAAATTACAGTCACACAATAATGACACCAACAATAAATACTCATATACAGGTAATAAATTAACTCATTAATCCAGCCAGAACATAGTTGTAAATAACTATATGAAAATAGCAAACATTTTATATCAGTGCTTTAAATGTTCCTTCTGCTTTTAATTCTGAGTTTTCTTCTTTGGTTGTTCCAAATAATTAGGCTTTAATGGGATGTTAAAATGTAAATTTATTAAAGAATCTGGAATAAATTGGTTGGAAACTTCCTAAAAACACTTCAAAAGGTTTCACAGGCTTTTTCAAGGTCTGCCTTGCTCGTGAAAATAAAAATCACAAAATAAAAGCCCTGGATGTGCGTGTTTACATATAAATATTTATATCTATATATCCATGTATAGGCATATATATAAAAATATATAGAGGCACACACAAATTATATACCTGTGTTTATCTGTAGGTTCAAATATCTTTCTGCCAAACACATTTCACTGAGAGTTGCAAGAACATGCCTTCAAAACAATTTTAGGGAAAAACAGGCTACGTATGTGAGGTGTTTTAATTCTAACTAGCAGTAAGTCTTCAGTTTTTATCTGCTAAGCTGTGGGAACGTACTCCAGCCCTTTATAGGCAAAACTCCCATCCCAGGGAAGCGGCAGATCCCTGGTACCAGCTGGCCACAGAGAGAACATCCCAAGAGCAGCTGGTGTCGTTTTCGGGCTGCTTTGCTTCTGTCAGAAAGAAACCCCATCAATCCATCTTTACAAGACAGAAATCAGAAAGTCCAAGGACATCTGCCCCGTACCTGGTGGCACATAAATGCCTTATTTTGTCTCTCGTAGAGCCATTTCCATGACAAAATTTTGGAAAGTAGAACTGAGCCATGTATGCAGCAACTGCTGCAGGTATCCTGCTGCTGAAACTGGTGGCATGACCTGCTGCTGGTAAAGGAGTATCACCCACGAGCCCACACAACACCTCGACATTTTATTATCTGATCATTTTAACCCTGCAGAGTTTTCAGTAAAATAGATTTTGAAGGCACTGTGTTACCATGTGATTTTGATTCACTGATACAGTCTTTGGTAGGGAACTGAATCAGAGATTCATCTACAGAAGAATCATTCAGTGCAGAATCACACCTGTGTTGGCAAAATCCACGGCTCTGTTTTTTTTTTTCCTGTGTTCCCAAGTTACCAGTCAGGAAGGGTTTTACTCCCAAAAACTTATTTATTACAGATGACTCACTGGATATTTAAAATGGTATCTAAAATGAAACAGAATATCAGTAAGCCATAAAAGGGAGATTTAGATTGTCCAGTATCTTTCAATGTAGACAATAAATTTCTTGAAACAACCTGCCCTAGTTTATGCTTAACATTAAAATAGGCCTGTTAAAATGTTAAAATAAAGCAATGCTTCAAAATTTAATATTTGGTGCACATACACATTTTCTTCACAAATGTCTTATTTCCTACCTCGTAGTAAAAGGGTGCTACTTCTTAGCAGGACTGACACATTCTTCATTTAAACCATAACCAACTTTTTTCAGTTGCTATTAATCTATAAATTGTCCAGGCTATGCTTTCCTCAAAATATATTCTGAGCAAGTTAACTATCTCAAAGTGAAAAATATGAACTAGTTTATTGTAATTTCTAAGATAAGTACAGAAATCAGTTTGGTACTCGTGAGTTTGGTAGAACAGGTTCATTAGAAGAACAGTAAAGTGTGCAGAAAGTGAGGATGTACCGCTGCTCCCCTGGGCCTTGTTCTAAAAAACCTTCTACTGAATGGTCATAAAATATTCCAAGGGATTTTAAAGACAAACAAAAATTAGATTCTGCTCAATATTGCAGTTACTGTGGCTGCCTTGACCGCATCTTTAAATAACAGAAGTGTATCTCAAAACTAATAATATGTTATTTTTAATACTAAGATTATAATTTTATTGGCAAGAATTACCAGACCATAAGGGCAATTAATTTACATTTATATCCTATGTCTGATTGGCTACATTCTTTCCAAAAAATTGAAAAGTTATCAGAGTTGTCAATTACAGATTAATTGGTATATAGCTTTTTTATAGCTTTTTTTTTTTTTTCTCTGCGTATCTCAATTGGTAACTTTATCAGCTAAAACATAAAGTACATTTCAACTGTTTTCTCATCTAAATATTCCATCGTACCATGCCAGCATCCAGTACTCTATGTGTGTGCAACAGAATCAGAAATTACACTTACAGGCATGATTTTTTGCTATTTGCCTGAAAAACTATTCTAAAATTAATGTGTTTCTATGGGAAAAAAAAACCCCTAAAAATGGTATCAGAGAGGATAAAGAACAATTTTCAAGTGATGTAGCTAATTTTCTGTTGATCAATAAGGCTAAACTGATTTTTCTAAATTGAGGAAATTGCCAGTGAATTCTCTTTAAGTGCTCTCCTGATGGAGACGACGTAAGGGGAAATCCAAAAACCAACATAGATGCCTTTTTTCCACAGCAGGGGAAGGGAACCAGTGAGCCAAGGCAGGCTGATAGGCTCTCTCATAATTTGCTATTTCAGGTGAAGGGAACCAATGAGCTGCATAGGCCTTAACATAATATTGTACCAGAGCAGCAGAGAGGGGATCATTAAAGACAAGATGGGCCTTGGTGTAATTTTTGCCAACCCTGTGAAAATACATTTGGCATTACTTGTGGTGAGACAGGAACTAACCAAATTGCTGATTTTGCATAATTTTAAGGCCCGAGAATATCTACAAACCGCAGCGGAACTGCTGAACTAACAACTGGCTGATTTAACACAATAAATAGCACACAGGAAAAATAATGCAGGAACAGCATAGCCAGGACAGCTGCAGAATGAGGGGAAAAGGAACTATTTGAAAGGAGCATTGCCTTTGGAATATGGAATTCAAATGCCAATATGGAATATTGAAATGGGAAAAAAAAAAAGAAATATGAGAGCTGGTTTCAGGAAAGTATTTTGCCAAAGAAACCTATGTATTGGGAAAGTGACTCAGCAGAAACAGTGAGCTGTCAGCCTGGGAAACTGAGGGAGGAGAGGAGNCCCAGCAGAGATGTCCAGGCAGGGAGCAGGAGGGTGATGCCAGGACAGAATTCCTTCCTCCACACAGGCAACACTGTAAAACATAAGACACAGACGGAACAGGAAAGAGAGAGAGAAAGTAGGGAGGAGAGGAGAGGAGAGGAGAGGAGAGGAGGACTCCTGAGGGGATAAAAGAAAACTCAGAAAACCACCAAGGTGGGACCGGAAGAAACAGACCAGCATTAAAACCCCTCGCTGCTAGGAAACCGCTCTGGAAGCAAACACCCACTCCAGGACAGGGTGATTTGAGATGGGAGAACGTTTGGAGCCCTGAGCTGGGAGTGTGGACACTCAGGACCAACAGCAGTGCCTGGTGAGCCACAGTGGGCTGGGAAAGCTCAAGGATTTGGGAATGCTTGTGATAACCATGCCTGTGCCTTTCCCATTCCTATGGCTGAATGCTGAGAAGTTTCCTACTGCTGCCCATTACCATTATCAGCATTAGAGTTCTCTCGTGAGGATATTAGAGCCATTTTCCATCCACTGCCATTCTCTTAATTACCTCAGTATCCTAATTGTCTGTTGTTCTTGATTACTTATGGCTATCCATCTCACAGTTAAATATTGATAAATCATAGTTGCATTTGCTACGGCCTTGCTTAAATTTATACAAGCCATTAATCAATGTAAGTTTTTAAAAGCTCTCCTATATATTTCATGTAGTCACAGTGCCTTTATTCACTGTGGGATATGTTCAACCCCTTCTTTCTCCATTTACAGGTCAAATTAGGCAAAATCTTTTGCCCCTGTGTAAGGAAATCAACCCACACAGATGCTCTTTAGAAGAAAGATCCACTCCCAGCTAAAGAGGTTGTGATCAAAACCAGAGCTAATTTAGGAGACACAGAAAGAGAAAGGAAGTGTGAAATACAACAACTGTAAGAGTCACTGTGTATTTCTCAAAGCTCTGGTCCCACTGACCACTCAATGAGTCAGAGTTCAGCCCCATTCCCCACTCCTCATGTCCACAGGCAGCATAGGAGCTGGGAGTTGAGTCTGGAAAATAAGGGTTGAGAGGAGGATGTTGTTTTAATTTTTGTCATTTTGTCTCTCACTGTCCAGTTCTAGTTTAGTTGGTAATATATTAATTTCCCTCAAGCTGAGTCTGTTTTGCATGAAATTGTCATTGTTGGGTGATCTCCCTGTCTTCATCTTGACCCACAACTTTTTCACCTCATTTTCCCTGTGATGAGAGGAGACTCATTGGGGTCGGCAGCTTCCTGTCGAGGGGAAGAGGAGGGACAGGCACTGATCCCTTCTCTCTGGTGACAGGACTTGAGGGAATGGCCTGAAGCTGCATCAAGGAGAGGTTTAGGTTGGATATTAGGGAAAGGTTTTTCACCCAGAGGGTGGCTGGGCACTGGAACAGGCTCCCCAGGGAAGTGGTTACAGCCCCAAGCTTGACAGAGTCCACGAAGTGTTTGGACCAGGCTCTCAGGCCCAGGGCTGTGACACTGCACACACAGGCTGGGTGCTATCTCACGCACATCAATCTGTGAGTGATTCCTGGGGCTGCCCTCTGCAGAGCCAGAGCTGGACTTGATCCTTGTGGGTCTCTTCCAACTCAGGAAATTCTGAGTTTCTGTGATTCCACCCCATCCTGCTGAGGAGGGGTAGGCCTGGGTGTTTGACTGGCCACAACTCAAGGCCAACCCACCCCCCAAAAAACCCAAAGTGCAGCGATGCAGTGAGAGAGCGTCTTGATGCTGTGACTGTGAAGGAAAGGTCTGGATGAGCCTTAGCTCTCACTTCAACTCAGGCAGCCAAGCTCACAGTAACAACTCGCCTTCACCCACTGATTGACAGCAAATCCATCAAATATTTTTACTAAAGGAAGGAAGTATTTTATTTCTGCTCCCAGGAAATTCTGTTGCAAAAGTGTGACTAACTCTTCTGGAATAAATCCTTTGAACGGTTAGACTACTTTTTCCACATTTGTATCCAAACCAATTTCCTTCAGGACAGGAAATCTTGGAACTACAACAAAGAGAAATCAGAAGGGTTTTTAATAGTCTAGCACTTAAGAACAGCTGTATAATATTAAGTACAATTGCACAAAGCATGTCTTGAGAGCAGCTGAAAACACTCAGTGCAGAAAAAATACCACTTTTCTGCCATGCCTTGGTCTCTTTTGTTAAATTTGCTTTCAGTCTGCCAGGCTGGACTAACAAGGAGAAAGACTAGAAGAAAACTTACCTGGTTTGTGGTTTGATTGTTTGGGTTTTTTTTTTTCATTTAAAAAAATTGTTCTAAACCTGTGTTATTTCACCAGCCAGCCCTGACTTGCCTCAAAGCTGCTCACTTAGGACCAAGTTCCCCCAATAAGTAGCACTGCAGTCACATAATGGGCAAGGCATTCTTGCAGCCCTGGTGACAGAGGGCAGCAGCTGAAGATTCCAGGGAATTAACACTCTTTTTAGCCCATGTTTAACTCAATTCATCTCTTCTCTAGTGAGAAACTGCAAGCGAGGCTTGAGGTGGGGTTCTCTGATCAACAGAGGCAGCACTGCCATTAAAGGCCACTGGAATCACTGACTTCCTCCCTGCAGAGCTCCAAGGGAGAAGTGGAACTTCATTAAAACTGTAGCTTTGACTACCTTGGCTGGAAATTACAATGCAGGGTTTATTACCTAGTGTATTCCTCTGACGTATATTTTACTTATCATAGGTTATGAATTAACAGAGGCATGATTTTAGATAAAGGGATGGAAGGTAAATGTCAGCAGATGATAATATTTTCTGTATCAACTTAACTTCTCCTGTTGACTCTGTAGAATCTTCCCTTGAGGCTCCATCTGGCAGTTTATGATTTATGACACAGTTTAAGGTGTATATTTGATAATCAACTAACCTAATTACTTCAGTCGTTATCAATCTTCTTGATAATTTTGGTTTCATTCCAACACCTACTGATGTCTATGAGAAGGTGCGGTTGCTAACAAGGGAAAGTAGGTCACGTTTCAGTCCAGCTGGGTCTCAATAACTGTCTTTGGATCATCTTCAAGAAGCAGAAAGTTCTCAGCTCTAGAAAACAGAGGACACTGGTCTGTGTTTGAAGCTTTTTGTTTGTTTACTTTCTCTTTCCCCTCCAGACAGCCCCAAGTGATCAGGCTATTGAAACCTGGCCCATCTAACAAGCATTCTGGCCATCTGACTATTTACCATGGCATTCAGTCTTGAGGGTGGTAGTAGGATGGGCTTGAATTCAATTCCCAATAATGTTTCCTAAGCCTGACAATTTTATTCTACTTTCTGCAAATAATAATAACAACAAATTTTATAACTTTTTCACATATTTTATTATTACTGTTAGGCTTTGTGTCTACGCTGCTTAAAAAAAAATGTATCTTTTCATGTCTTTCTTATTTTCATATTAACAATTTATTCTTTCACCAGATGCAAACCATTTGATGTGGCTAAGCTTACACACAGCCATTGTTATTGTTATCAGTATTAGTAATGGAATCATTATCATTCTCATCACTAAAAGCGAGCTCATTATCTGATAAGTCAAAATTTCCTCCCAAAGATCTTGAGGTATTTGATTTTCCTCATTTGTATTCTCAGAAGTCATTTCTTCCTCACTTGCTGGAGATGAAAATGCACCTTCCATAAGTAAGCTGCCATTCTGCTCATTATGCAGCTTTGATTATTAATTTTTCTCATCTCCTTTGCAGCCCAAGAGTGATTGCATTTTTAACTGGTTTGTGGCTCCCAAAAGATTTCCTTTGAAAAACAGCTCTTGGGGTTAAGTTGTGGTTATGTGGGTTTGAGACAATGCTGACCCAGCTCCTGAAGTCACTGGCAAGACTGAGAGCTGAACCAAGGTTTTGGGGAAGAATTGGTAATAGCGACACAAGTGACGAGCTGGCCTTTCCCTAGGGCAAAAGAAAAGGTTTCCCTTCTTCTCACAAGCGCAGATTGTGGGATTCTTAGGGTTGTCCACAGGCCAGGAGTCGGACTTTGGTGATCCTTGTGAGTCCCTTCTAACTCAGAATGTTTTAGGGCTCTATGATTCTCCTGTTGGCCAAGGGAGCTGCAACAGCTCAGACCGGCTTTCCAACATTCGCCTGAGCTGTGCAAATGGGCGGCTGCTCCCTCCTCCCTAAGTCCCAGTTCTGCAGAAATATCTGCTAAATTCTGTCCCTCTGTAGAACAGCAACTCCAAGGCTGCTCCTAGTCCTCCCCAGTCAACTGTTCCAGTGTAGAATATTGACTGTCTTCACATCTGTCTGCAGGATGAGGTTATAGTTTTACTTTCTCCATCAGTTTTGTTTCGTCCCTCTCTAATTTCTTCTTGCCACTACACAAGCGGGTGAGATTTTTTTTTTCAGATCTGCTTATTTGACATGGGAATCCTTTTCTCCTACACTCTTATGAAATGCCGCTTCATTGTGTAACTGGGATCAGGGACAGACTTCTCCAACGAGAGGCGCCAGCACATCGAGTGCAGGGTATTTGGGAGTAAAATACAATCAGTCCAGGGCAGAGGGGGAGTTGTTTTGGTTTTGTTGCTCTGTTTTTGTTCTGCTTTTCACTCACAAAGAATTTCTGATGATGTGGTACAGAAAACTACCTGATGTGTGAGCTGTAAGTGGCCTTTTAAAATTCAATTAACTTTATTTAATGGGTTTCATGCATTTGTAATATCAAGGAGTCACATTACTGAAAATTAGTTTCAGTAATGTTCTTCTGATATTACTGCACAGCTATTTGTTGCCAAATGGAAAGAAAGCTAATTACTGGACTTAGTTTCTCACACAGATATTGCTTTACCCGTTTTCCTTCATACAACACAAGATTATGTGTACATGCACGCTACTAAATAATATTTTTACTCTGAGATTATCTTGACCCCTTTAGAAAATTGAGTTCTTCTGTTTGTTTAGCCATGAACATTCGGAGCCAGGGAAAGAACTGAGATTCTTGATTTCCATTTACCTCGCAGACTTCGAATTCTCAATTTTTACACAAGTTGTGCCTAGGGAGAGGCATAACGAGGTGCTTTTACCTGCACCATCCTGGCATCAGCCACCTAACCAGGCACTAAACAGATCTTTCTAACAGATTTATGCATAGAACTCACCGTTTCTTCCCAATGTACTGGGCAAAGGCTACTTAATATCTAAATCAGCCAGGCTTTTGGAGGAGAAATCCAGATTGGAGCCATGTTTGAAAGCTTTCAGCTTCACTTCTTCCTAGAAATAACACAAATATTTAAAGGATCTGGAATATTTGTGCAGATCTTATGGGTCATTACTCAGTTTGGAACAAAATGTGGCTTTAAAATGTCACACAAGTATTTTGCCTACAACAGAAATGTCAGCACTATATAATAAACTTGCTAAAAGTGAATTTAATGTATGGGAACAAAATGAATCCATTTCAAGGCCACTGTCTTAGCAGAAAGACGGAAACCAAGGAGCGGTAATTTTAAAGGATACATGGCAAATATGTTTCAATATCACAACACTGACTGCACCAAACCTGACAATAGCATTGGGTTTGTTTAATGGGCATTCACATTTCTTTGCATTTTGCTATTAATTGCAGGCTGGTCAAAACTAAAGCAGCAAAATTAAACACGGACAAATCTGTGGTGATGTAATGTCGAATTTATACCTGCTTTAAGAAGAGGGACTGCATACAGCATGTTATGCATCTTGGTTCATTCCAGACAGATCTGTAGCTGATTATAGATTTTCCATAAAACAAATCATACTTTATATATCAATATATAATTTTTGCAGTACTTACCTATTTTTCTGTAACGATCAACCCAGAGAGCATGCTGTGGCTAAATTAGATTCATTGCATGAAAACAATCAGAAACAATGACAAAAACCCCAAACCAAACAGAGTTATTGTCTCACCTTAATATTCCGGCTTCTCTGGTTCCCAGTAGAGAGACTGGTTGCTAATTTTTAATATTTAATTACATTACATTTAATATTACATCAATGTTATATTAAACGACCCAACCAATAAACAAGCAACTTGCATTTATACATTTTAATGCCTTTCACAGGAAAAAAGCAATGGAGAACTTATAAACTTTATATGAATTATATATACATATTTGTCATGGGAAGCGACTTCAATTAAAGTATCAACAGCCAGTTTTAACCTGGAACTTGGATGACTTAACTGATCCCAACTCAGCCGATGTTTTATTTCCCGCTGACATTTATTCACACCTCAATTCTTGTGAGGTCAGAAAACACTTAAAATGACAAAGAAATTTCAGTATGAAATTAAGCACAGAGATGATTATAATTTTTGATTACTTACCCAAAGTGATGGAGAAATTAATTAAAACTATTTATTTTCCCTTTCATTTTATCTGAGATAGACCAAAACACATTGCCAGTGTTTCTGCTTATATTGTTATTATGGACTGCAAAAAGTTCTTACCTGCATACACTCACAGCATGGATTAAGAAACATAAAAATGCCTTATTTGTTATCAGCTGGATCCCCTACAGGTGATTGAAGAGTTCTTGAAAATACTGAATTTAGAGACCTTTGAAATTGATGTCTTTACAATACAAAACTCTATTTTTCTTAATTCATTTCAATAAACAATATCAGAAAATTACAAACATTCTTCCCCTAACAGTGGCAATACAGCTTTAGCAGAATACACTTACAAGTATTTTAGTTATGTGATATTCTTTTTGCTGGTGCAACACGAAAGATTTTTTTAGTTATTTATTTGAGTTAGAGAATGCACAGAACAATTCTTAAAAACAGACGCAGGTTTTGTCAGTGTTATTGAACTTACCAGGGAAAAATACGATAAAAACTCTGAGGTGGGCACAGAAGACTTCACTCTATTTTATTTGGCACAGCCATATCATGGGCGTGAGTCTATTAACTTTTTTGGAGAAAAGCTGAAAAATACTATACCTTAATAATACAGGGAGGTGGTGGAGTCACCATCCCTGCAAGTGTTCAAGAAATGACTGGATGTGAAACTACTGGATTCCATGATTAATGAAGAAAGTTCATAAATTGTGTTGGAAAGGATTTCCTTACCACTTGTGGCAAGATCTCACACAGACTTTGTCAAAACATGCAGTCAGCTGGGAGAAAAAATGTAAACCCCAAACATCTGTGTCATACAAAACAGCAAAGCAATGGCAAGGGTTAATGTGATCGCCTGCAGGGCAGAGGCACAGAAACACAACCATGGCAGGCTTGGCAGGGGAACCTCAGCATAGCGAAAATGCAATATTTTCCCTATGGAAGAACCGCACCAGCAAAACCTGAGAGCATTCCCACAGTGGGGATAGGATCATTTTGGGTACCACTGCGCTTTGCTCCTTTCCTCAGGCTCTGTGAAGTTTCACAGGAGCGTCATGGTTGCGTGGGGTGGCCGTGCCCCGCTGGCGGCTCTGCCTTTGAGGGCAGGGCACAGCAGCCACCCTCCTGCCGGTGTAAAGGGTTTCTTTCTGTTCCACAGGCCACCCTGGATCATGCAGAAAAGCAGTTTTCTACTGAATGCAACAGTGGACTGTAGATCTCGGAGGTTTTATTCCTCTGAATTCTCATGAACAGCTCTGGGCATTACATTTATGCTTAACTTAATGATGGAATAATAATACTTACTGCATAGGATAAAGCACTTACCCAACCTGAAAGTCTGAACAGATCTTTGTGGCCTTCCAACTGCTCCAGAAATTATCCCTCTGTGCTCTCCCTGTTCTGTTTTGACATAAGATGCTGCACAAGTTTCAGACTTTCAGGTATCATTGATAGATTCAACCACTTTTAGTTTTTAAATGGTTTTTCTCTCCTTCAATCAGAGGAGAAAAAAAATCATGTAACATTCAACACGTGCTAGAATTGCCAGGAGATAAATTGTCTTTGATTTTAAATGTGTATTAATGGGTCAATATTCTCCTTTCTTGCTATATACAGATCTCTCATTAATTATATTGTCACTACAGCTGCAGAATGAATTTGACCTTATTCATTGAGCACCATGTTTTAGTATTAATAGTTTTTGTTCTTCACAGCAATTGGGAAATACAGCCAGACATGGTGATTGATATACTCCTATCTTTATAGCACGGCTCTACTATTTCAAAAGATGCAATATGAAAGAGGAAGTCAATAACAACTTTTTTTTTTATTATTTTTAAACCCAATTAATACATGTGCTTGCTGCTGGGTTTATACAAATGTAATACTGACCTGTAAAACTGATTTCCTCTATGTGTCAAATACAATAGAAATGGCTTGAATTGGAACCATTATGCATCTCTGGGCTGAGGTTATTAGCACAGACATTTGTTCAATTTGGAATCTTTTTTTTAATATATAAAGAAAAAGGAAATATATAGATAAGTGTGTCCAAGTAAGAAAATGTATCAAGTTAAAGGATAATTTCCCAGGAAGCGTAATGTCTTCAATTCTAAGCAAATAGGGCCTAAAATTCTAGAGTGGTAAAATAGCACAAATTAATTAATTTGAGTTAGTCAATGAAATGTTTTTATCAGGAAGAAAAGGAGCACAATAGGAATATCCAGCGATGGATAAAGTGTGAATGACCTGCAATGTAGACACACATTTGCCAAGGTAATAACAGCTTTGGTTCACCAAGACATTCCCAGGCATTGACAAAAATATCACAGGAAAGGCTTTAAGCTGGAGAAAGCAATCATGAGATAACAGGAAAGTTTAACCAGACAACATCACAGCAATGTGTTATTCAGCCAAACCCAGTGGAGTTTTATCAGTAATTTCATTCAAGCTGGACAATGATATCAGTGTAACACTTCATTTGAATGGGGGAGAAAGAGAAACGAAACACGGAAGGTGCCACTAGAACAGTGTCAACCCAAAATGTCCTTGAGACCAATTAGGAATATTCTGCAGGAATTTCAATGACACCAGAAGAGAAATCTATGCATAACGAGTTAGCACACAGCGAAACAAACAGCCTGACTTCGAACAAATTATTTGTCTCTCTCGTGCTTAAGCCAGAGCAGAATTCAGCATAAGTTTGGGATCTATACCAAGGGACAGGTATGCAGGAGGACAGACAGTATTCAAATCTAAGGCTCAGGGCTCTGGAGAAACTGCTTTCTCTTCAAGAGTGAGTCCTGTTGGTTAACTCCTGCTGTGGCAAAATCAGTGTGTTGCCCTCTTTTCCCACATTCTTCAGGAGTTGCTAAATGATCGTGTTAGTAGTGGGAGCCACTGCCCTCCTCTTCCTTTAGGGTCATTATGTGTGTAGGTAATCATGACTGGCAGGGCAGAAGAATTGAAATGGAACAGAAATGCAGCATTTGTGTGCGTGTGGTACTGAGTTGGTAGGTTGAATTTATCTTTAAAACTATTAAATTGATTAAAATGTTTATTCCTGTAAGAAAATACAGCTGGTGTTCCCTATAAGAACCGTGATGTAAGAAAACAGCACTACATGCCTTGAGCTAATATAGTTCTGATTTCTGCTATTGTCTTAGGCACAATCACAGAGCAAAGAAATGAGACATTTTAAAGGCCACTGAGCACTGGAGATGTGCAAACAGCACCAGGTTATTCAGCACAGGTTTTTAGATTGATGTGTAGGGGAAACACTGCTCAAGGAGTCTGCAGCTCCCACTCGTAATCATGACATTTGGTGGGCTGCTCTAACATAAAACAGTCTCAAATCTAAAAAGCCAAAAGAGAAAGTAAAGCCTCCCCAAATCCCTCTGTGAACAACCCCCTACTCAAAGGCTGCTTCTTTTCTAAATTAAAATTGTCTTTTGCTTACATTTGTGTCCATGTTCATTTATACAAAATGCTGATTTCAACTATTTTCACAATTAAGCATTTCCATCTCTGTTACCTAAAAACAAATAGAAGAATTCCAAAGGTCTCGATGTAGTAGCGCCCTGCATGTCTTTTGGTTTCACTTGTTATTGAAGGCTCTCAGCGACTCCGAGAACTGCAAAGAAGTTTAAAATTCTACCAAATGGAATCAAGATCAATTTTGACAAATTGCTTTTGTTTGCTTAATTTAAGAATGAAGGCATAGACATTTATTTGAATAATGCTGCACCCTGAGGACACTTAAACACATGGAGAAACTTAAATTAGTCTGAAGGATCTGCGTTACCTTACCTGGAGTGGGGTATTATTTCCTCTTAAAATAATTATTCCGCAACAAATGTTGCCAGCGCTGCAATAGTACAGGAGGAAGGTGTTCACTTCTATGAGGAAAGGCTTGGCAAGTGCCAAACGGCGCCGGGACCATGGATACCCAGCTGGGAAATGAAATATTCTTGCACCTTGCGTTATTTCAAAAACAGCGACCTGTCCTAAAGATGCTGCTCTCAGGGACATTTCAGGAGGAAGCAGGTACATTGAAATGAAATTCCAATGGTAACACAGGCAAAAACATTAACTGTAAAGCAAAGAATCTGTGTAGTTCAGCCTGCCAGGGGGCTCTGACTGGTCTGAAATTTCATGTCATCTTACCAGATTTATAATGATATGACTGGGTACAGAGTCTGACGTGCCATCTTTGATCCATTACAATATTCAGGTACATGATTTTCAACTTTAAATGTCCAAGTGCCCCCTTTCAGAGTCAAATTCATCCCTGATGGTATGAACTCCAGAGTGATTCTGCTGACTTGCAGAGCCTTTTCCCATTTACTCAATTGCAAGTGGAGTGACTGTGACTTTAAACTAGTGTAATTGGGAGTAAAACTTGTCTTTTTAAGCCTACTTCTATTTTTAAAATCTTCTCTGTCAAGTTTCATGAGGTCAGATGTGAAGATGAATTTGTTGTTTAAGCTTCTTCCTCCTGCAGGCACAAAGCTTAATCATTTTTTTTCTACTGACCTTGTCTTGTCTAAAGACGAGTCAATGAATCAAGTTATGAATGATATATCATGAATAAATGATTTATGCCGGGTCAGATCAAATATGATGTATTACTTAGGTCCTTGAGTATTATTGCATATAAAGATTTATCCAAAGTGTCATACAATTGGTCAGGGAGAGAATTCTTAAGTCTTTGTACGTCCTCTTGGTAAAAAAAAAAAAAAAAAAATAAAAAAAATGAAAAACCCTCCAGTATATAACTGTTCTCTGACTAGAGAAATCTATCTTGGTAAAAATCTCTGTCTTTGACAAAGGCATAAGAAAGACAGTCCAGCAGCCGCAGTTCTCTGCTGGAATGCAGGAGTTCCCAAGCATCCCTGCATTTCTATTTCTTAGCAATCCCCCTTGGCCTCAGCCCCACTATCTATAACAGAGGAAAACAGAAAACCTCTTTAGGTCATAAAGGGGCTGTGACTCTGACCAGCTGAGAGCCCCCGAGGTGATCACACCACACAGCAATTTATTTTCATGTAAAATTTACAAGAGTGATTTTTTTCCCTCATAAATTTACTTACGGGTTCAGAGCGACGTTCTGCCTTAGCCTTCATCATACTGATTACTCATTATTGATTCCTAGCAGTATTGGAATGCAAACAACTTCTTTGACACATGTTTCTCCAAAAAGGATTGCGTTGCAGCAGCAGCCAATGCCCCCTCTTAAGAGATTTTATTAAAGCAATTACAAACTTGGAAAGTAGTTCCTCACGTGGGCTGGACTGGAGATGCCTGAAGTGAGTTGGCTGAGGCCTGGCCATAACTCTGAGAAGAAAACCGGTGCAGAAGAGCAATTAAAATAACCTACTAAAGCATCCTGAAGGGAGCAAAAGAAAATTTCTATTGCCCTCTCAAACTTCCTGATCTTCCCATTCTTCTGTGAATTTGATGGTTTAGGGTTTCTCCTTCCCAACGTTCTTAACTCTCCTTCCCAGTTACCATTACTAATTCCAACGTTGCCGTGCCGGGAAGGACCTTCTAACCACCATCAGGATCACACCTGATGATGTCATCTGCTCTATGTCTACTTCATGAGTTACCCATCATGGTCAATCATTTATTTTCATTTATTATAAAATTATACAGTGACGGGCATCAGCACACGCAATCTGAAGCAAATTAACGGATTCTGAAAAGGCTGTTTTCTCAGAAATGCTAATAGATGACAGAAAAGTCGGGTAAATATAATTATCCTGACAAGAAAGGGTTTGTCTTATCTTGAACAGTTACTTATCACACATGGATGGTGAAGGCCTCATGGAAATAAGAGCAAAAACCACGAGAATATGAATCATCTGTCAAATATTTTGCACTGTATTGTGACCAGAACTAAGCACCTGCAGTCAGTTTACAAAGCGGCATCAAATTGCACAGCCTAGAATCAATTCCTTGGATGGCCAGCAAGGTGAGGCAGAATTCTGCCAATCTAAAACCGCACAGTTAGGAGGTACAAAGCTGGTTTTAAAAACCCCACGATGTTGCCACCAGTCACTGCAAATTGTTGCCACTAAATCTAACAACGAAGCATCAGTGAAGTGTGCCATGAAACGTCAAGTTAAATTCTTTATAAATTAATAAAAATGTTACATGCCACAAATTTAAGTATTGGATTTTCTTACTGTAAAAAGAATTATTTAAAAAGCTGCCTTTTTATTTCAACTGCTACTTTCCCCGCTATTTTATAATAGTGAATGCTAATGAAGTTGTCATTTTGAATATAGGACAATAAATTTCCTTGCTATGAATACAAGGCTATTGCTCACTCATAGGGCCCTGATTATGTTGTGCTAGGAGAGCATGACAAGGGCTTTATGAATGGCGCAGTCCTGAGAGTGAACTCAGTCAGTGCTCATTAGAGGGTCAGGCTCCTAGAATTTGAAGAAGTGAACTTCATGCGTGGGGGTATTCTCTAATTTTTCACACTCACTGTGTAAGTAACCTCAGCACATCAAGGTCTCCCAGCATAGTTCTGCATCTTCATTTCAGTTAACGCGGTGATCTTTCACTTCAGGAAAAGCAGTGACACATGACATATGTGGAAACTTACTCAGCTAATTTGACCATCTTTCACACACAGTCCCACGCTGACAAACACCTGCCTGTCACCCCGGCTGGAGACAAATCCAACTCTGCGAATTCGTGCACCGAGCTCTTTTATAATTCAGAGGAAAACCACAGAAATAGAGTTAGAAATGTCAGCTTGTTTGTGCTAGATGCAGATGGCAATCTCGTTTTTTTGTCCTTGTTTCCCTGGATGCCCTATTCCAGTTTGGAATATAACAGCTCATTTCTGATGGCTATTATACATTTCAGTGTCTGACTACTCACAGGGCAGTGACCTTCCCACACATTACAACCTGCACATATCCATGCAGCTTGGACTGAAACCACCTTTTAACCCTAAGTTTCTCCCTGCGTGTTACGTAACAACCTCCACAGGTTATACTATCAAAACAAAAGCTTTTCTCACTCATTTTGACTCTTCAACATTGACACAATATTTATCCACTTTGCTTCACTCCAGATACTAGTTTTTAAACCTTCATTCTAAATTGCATAACCACGTGAACACTTCTACTGTTTTAAGTTTTATATTTCTGTATTTTCAGCTTTTGTAGTTAGTTCATTTCTGCCTATTATTTCCTCTTAATGCAGAAGCTACAGTGCCACAGTTCTGATGGGGCACTGTGCTCATCATCGTCCTCTCTAATCAGAGCTACGGGACACAGGACACTGAAACTGATTTGTATTATACAAAGTAAAAGCAGGGAGCAGTCTAATTCTAAGTTCAATGCTTGCTATTAAAGCAACACCACATGTTCAAAGGGAGCAGGTATTGGCTTGGCATTAGTTCTGATGTGTGTTCTCGTTTGGGCAGGAAAAGGAACCTTTGACCTGGCGTGGAATTCCTCTCCAGCACAGCACTGACCTCACTCAAATATGGCCCAGATGAACTGGAGGCAGTGACTACAGACCCTACTAGATGTCTCTTGAAGTGAGATAGCCAAGCGGCGTCAGAAGGGCTTCCCTTTGTTTGAGCTGAGCTCCAAGCATCGCATCAGCCTTCAGCTGATGTGAGCTGACAGCCCCAAAGCAGCGATCTCGGCGTGCAACGCTCGAGATGCAGCCCAGAGCCTCTGCGCCCAGAGCAGCCCCAGCAGCACACAGACACCGAAGGTTGTTAGGAATAAGGTCAGTGGACTCTTCAAGGTCACTGTACTGAGAGAAATCTTCGCTTTGGTGCCGTTGGGCATTTGCCTCAACAAAGGCTTCAAGGCTTTTTAAGTTCAGATATTTACACCCAGCTTACCTTACCCAGCACTAAGATCACCCATTCCAGTTCTCCCCTTTTGGGAGGAAATGGTGATCCAGGTGTTGTTACTAAATATCCCGAAATTCCGCTCCCGGCACTACTGGGATGCCATGGGATGGACTGCTGGTGCTGGTGTGCAGTGCAGTCAGAGCAAGGAGGCACCAGAGCTGTTTGGGCAAGAGCCAGCCCTTCACCCAGTGCTTTGTGGTGCCGTGGAACCGCCCTGCCAGCACTGCCTCTCCAGTGCCCACCCACTGCTGGCACTCACTGCTGGCCCCAGCAGAACCTGGCCAGGATCTGTTCCTCAGCCGGGTACAGAAACCCTTCCCTGTGACAGCGTCAAATTATTCATTACTTCACTCTCATGGTTACCAAACCCACGCTTCATGTAGAGAGTAAATGCCTTCGTAGTTACATGATCCTACAGAGCTGAATCCCACATGGATCTCTATGCTACTACTGGATGAGGAATACATTTCTTAATGCCATGGCAATCTCAAGGTTAAAGAAATGAGTGGAAAAGATTGGATCTATATAGCTCCATTCTCTTGGGAAATTCTGTGTTGTATACCAAGTCTGACTACTTGGAATGCTTATGTGTTAAATTTTTAAAGAAAATTCCTGCTCAGATAAATACTTAATGAAAGAGGATAACGGTCCAATCTCCTAATCAGAGCCACCAAGGAAGATACTGGTATCCAGAAAAAAAATATTTTTTTCGATGTCATTTTTCATTACTACTGCCTTCCACAGATCTATCTGCAGGAATTGCAAATTAGGGACTTATCTAAAATTGTTGATAGACAGGTGGCTTTTATTTTCATGGCACAGGTCTACATGGCTTAAAGGAAAGATATCCTGAAGGAATATTTTTCACAAATCAGTCTTTACCATTACATGAGATATTCCAATCAGAGCTGCACTTTGTAGGGAGTTAATTTATCAAATGAGGTTAACTGTCTAGCCATGATTGAAAATATTAACGAGGTATTCCTTTTATTTTTCCTTTCAATATGGTCAACAGGAAAGCAGGTTCAAAACAAAAACCCTACCCAAACTGGAAATAAAATTTGGAAATACGCATTCTTTTACAATGGCACTATTTCATTACACCTCTCAAGTGCACTGTAAGTACACAAAAGCCTCCAAGTTCTCATAAAATACAAGCAAAACATGGAATTCATATTTTCATGAGATAAACCCCAGCTTATAATCTCTGGACCTCTGAACTACAGGAAAAAGCCTGATCATCTGAATTTCATATAACGTGAATACTACATATAATCAAGATTTTCAGAACAGACTCGGGTTTTTTTTTTCAGATAACATTAAGGTTGTAGCTTTCTTTTACATATTTTAAGAATCTCATCCTGAATACTATGAATTTGACCCAAAGTGTCTGCCTACTTTTCAAAAGCTATGTTCTCAAAAAAATACAGGGACAATTTCTTCCCACCTGAAAGACCAATTATCTGAATTTCTGGGCTTTCTATATGCCAGCACCCAAAAAAGTGGATAATTCAAAGTTTACCTGTCAGTAAACGATCACACCCCAGGTTCTGAGGTTCTGTCTAGCTAATTTTTTCCTTCCTTGCCTTTTTGCTTCTTCCCATTATGCTTTAATGCCCTGGGATCTACATTACTGAATCAGCAGCTTGAGAGGCATATCCTACAGCTTACTGGCAGAACCAATTACAAAACAAGAAAGAAAAACCGACAAAAAAGCAAATGAATACAATTCCAAGCCATTCAGAGCAACGTACATTATACACATCTTCATATTCCAGTTTAATTTCTGGTGACAAAATAACTGTGGAAGAAAACACTGTCTAATTCAAACTGCTTTCACAAAATGTCCCTCACCGAATTCCAGCCCACAGTGCCTTCTGTACGAACACCCTCACAGACTCCAAAACACATATTCAGAGCACAAACAAATAAAATGTGCTCCTTAATCAAAGTATGTAGAATCTACTTACATTAATGGCCAACGTTCCCTTTTTATTGCACTGTGTTATGAAAGTACAAATTGATACAAAGGAAACTAATTTTGCAAAGAAGCTGTTTTATTCAGACTCAACATTCCATAAAGTTATAAAAATCAACCTTTCATTGCACGATTCCACATAACATGATATTTATTGGTTACCAGAAATCACTGCATCAAGTTTATATTATTTCATGGTCAAAAAAAAAAAAAAATGTAGTTACTTAATATTCTGCCTTGACTAGCTATCATTTTTGGCAACTTGATTGTACTGCATGAAAATGTAGAAGTAGATGGAATGACAGAGTCATCACTCAGGCGTCTCAAATTCTATGTCAAGGCTTGATAAAGGTAACACAATTTGACAGCTGCTCTTTTGCATACAAAAGGCAGAAAGACTTGCATATTCCATCCGAGTAGGTAAACTCTCCAAGGTGCAACTTACTAAAAAATAACATTTTGTATTGAGACCAGCACGGACACTGATAACAGCATTTGAGCATTAATCTCGCAGGTACAGCAGTGAGGACACACAATACATTACCACACACCTGGGTATGAATGCAATGCTAAAATCTGCCCTTACACAGAAGAATATTATTTTCCACCCCTGTACTAAAACCCCCCAAAGTCTCTGTTTCAAGTATCTTAACTTGTGCTTGCTCACATTGTACGCAAACAGTTAAGATGCTTGGATGTGAAACATTCCCTGAATTCAATTTATTTCCTCAGGACAGGGCATCACATTCTTTTTCTATTTGTCTCAGAACACCAAATCACAGCATGTGTGATAAGAGTATGTTGCATATTAACTCACCTAAACTGCAAATGGAAAACACAGAGAACTTGTGTTCATCTTATTTGCTTTTAAGTATGAAATATTAAGGATCTCCTTAGTTCCCCTCTAGTGGATTCACAGACTATGAGATGTTTCAGCTGTTGAGAACACACAATGAGACTGCATGAAAAAAAATAAATAGTATCTAAAACTTTTCCAGGATCGTCAGAGTACAGGCTGAAAACACCAAATGTTTGGGAAGCCCTTACCAAGTATTTTATCTACTTTTTTTAAGGATAGGTGCATCAGCAGTTTCTGCAGCAAGTTCACCCATCAGTCAGACCTCTCCATGTCACCTTGGGGTCACTCACATCAGTATCAGGACTGTGCTACACAAAAGCCAAGTGAGGCTACAAGGGACACTAATTAAAAACCCTCCCCACGTCACCTGTACAGGTGCTAAGAGCACTTGGTATTGCACTGCTCTGTCGCCAGCACGGGCAGGGGAGTACAGCCTCAAACGGGGGAAAATTACCAGACCTCTGCAAAACGACTGAAAAAAATAAATTCTTTTAAATTAGTGCCTCAAAGTATCACATTGCACACCCACAGCACTGCATGGTAAAGGCAGCCACTCTGGTTTATAATATCATATATAACAGCAGCCAGGACCTTCCTCCAAAGACCATGCTTTGAAATTCCACCCAATCCTAACAAATAGTCCAGGGGTGATCAGACGAGGTGGTGTTACACCGTCTTAACACATGAGAAGTGTTCCATAAACATTAAAGGCAGCACACATTTAAAAGAAAAATAAAGAGCAAGACTTCATTTTCAAAGGCTTGCTGGAAAATAAATCAGAGAGAAGCAGCTTAAATAAAAGCCTAATCTTTTTTAACCAAATGGATTAGGCAGATGAGGAAGCATATACTACATTTACACAGCAGAACTGTTGTTCCATGCCTTTATTCTTATTAAATTTCTTAAATTAAGCCCTTGTATTAATTTCAACCTGTGAAATTTATAAAAGTATCTGTGCATTAATCCGTGTCAACATTTATAATAGCTATAAAGTTAATTCTAGATTATATCACCTGTACATACACATTTATATTCTGCCCTGCGAGCTTACTTAACATTGACCAAGAGACTCCTCCCAAATAAAAAAAAAAGTGTATTTTTGCTTGCAATAATCTGTGTTGAGAGATTAAAGAAAACAGACTAAACAGAAATGATTGATTTTCTGAAACCAAATGTTTTGGGGAATTCCATGAATAGTGGCCAAATTCTGCTGAACCTCACTTATGTGGAATAGTACCCTGGTGAGCAATTATGGTAAAGTCAACCCTGTTGAAAAAACCAGACCAAGTCAGTAAGACTGAGGGGTAACAGTCTTTTTTGCAAATCTATGTAGATGTATATTTTCTCTGGTTATGACAAGTGTGCATGAGCAACAGTAGAAACAACCAGTGGCAACGGGATTAAAACTAGGAAAAAACAAAGGCTTAATAGCACCATAGTTATAGTAAAATTACAGTTTAATTTAGATATTCTTAAAGCTTTTGCTTCCCAGATGAGTATTGGTTATTCTTAGGCACTTCCTAGGCTCAAATGTGCACGTTCACGTACAGGTTTGTGCACATGGCTTGAGTCCTTGTCATCCTTAATAATGTAAAACACTGTAGGACAGCATAATTACACACATGAGTTTTGAATGTAGCCATCATGTAATGAGAGGTGCTGGATGGCACCTGCAAGGTCAGAGAAATGCCGTCCTTATATACTGGTTGTTTTATTTTGTAGACAGGTAGTAGATATTCTTTGTCTATAATTTATTCATCCGACTTCAAAAAGTGAATTTCAAAACCTTCAAGATTATCACCTGCCTACACTGCTATTTTTTGAGGGAATTTCCTGGTCCAGACATTAGAGAGAAAGAAGATAGATAGGAAAAAAAATCTGCTTCCATTCAGTCAAGCTATAACTGAAAACCTGCTGCTTGCATGTAATCAGAAATGAATACTTTGAATTTTACAGATGATGTCTCCTTATACTTTATCCATTTGGATCTGAGCAGGACTTTTCCAGCACTTTCAGCTCTTTATTATGGCCAGCTGTACAAGGAATAAGAATTTAAACTTGAGAGAGGTGAGCTGAGAGCTGAATGGGGAACAAAAGGCATGGATGAGATCAGAGGGAGAAAAGAGGGGGATTAACTTGCTAGCTGCCAAATTAAAGGGGAGCTTACGAAGTGATAAGGAAGCAGAATGGAGACTGAAAACTAGTGGTGAGAGATGGGAAAAATCATCACATTGAATAAAGATGTGAGAGAAGCTGAATAATGCAGGGGATTGGAGAAGATGGTGTCAGAGGGAGAGAAACAGCCAGATGGTTTAAGCAAAACTATCACTGCATTGGTATCCAAGTAATTTTTATCTCTATTATAACATGTAACAGATCATAAATATTTGAGTATTCTATATTTAAGACATTTACTTGTGCTACTGGAGACTATCTCAAATTTTGCAGATTCAGAGCTCCAGAAGAAGACACCTCACTTTGTTCTGAACATTAATAGTGCTACACAACAGTGCTATAACTGTTTTCCAAACTCAGGTCTCAGGCATCTTAAAACGAGATTTGTTTCCTAACACTCACTTTTCGGGGACTGGCATGGCACTGCTAAGATGCTACAGAGTGCCAAAGGGAAAGAACATCTTCCACACCGAGCTTGTTTCCTGAGATAGCGACAAAGCGCGCCGCGGTGCCAGAGGTGCCCACTTCTGAGTGACACAGATAACAGCTCCCAGCACAGGGCCTGGCAGGGAAATCTCAACTGCTCCCTGGAGAGCACAGACATAAAGATGTTTACAGCATTTAACAGCTCTTGAAGCTGGAATGAGCCATGCAGTTATCTCGCCTTCCTGTCCACTCAACACAAGCCACAGTGAGCCCCCAAAGTTTGGGTAAAGTCGATGCGTTTATAGCACACATGATTTTCCCTCCCTGCATCTTCTGTTCTCCATCAGCCTCCTGAAGTACAGAGAAATCCTGTGACGGGACCAGGGACTGTACAAAAGACCTCAAACAATAAGGACATTACTTTCTACGACTTAAAACTCCATGGATGAAGGACGTATCTCCTCATACAAACTTTCCAACATATCATAACTGTGAAATCCTAGAGACCGTGGCTGAGAGTTTTCCCTAAATGAAATGATGGTTACCTTTTGAATGTTTGTAGTTAAACTACTTACAATAATTTAGCAGCTAAGAAATACAGGGAGAAATTTGGAGAAACTGTTTCCATGGAAGAACAAAACACTTTCTTTGTGAGGGTGACCATGCAGTGACACAGATTGCCCAGAGAGGTTTTGGAGCCTCCATCCCTGGAAGGTATTCAAAAGTAATCTGAACACAGTCCCTCCTGGGAGGCTGTTTTTAGCTGACCCTGCTTGAGCAGGGAGGTTGGAATAAAAGACCTGCAGTGGTTCCTTCTGTAATACCTGAGATGTAACCTTTCCCCACCTATTGCAGCAAGAACTCAGCTGCAGTGCCTCCTTTCACATCTCGAGACTGAAATACTTTCCTAAAAGGTAAGTGAAGCAGTGCAAAGAGTTTGCTGATTTTCTCATGTAATTACTATTTACATCTATGTTTATTTAGATGTATCATATCACTACAAGTAACTTAATGTTCGTACAACCTTTTGAAGATATAAGGCATTTGTGTGTTTGCATATTCGCACAGGTACTATTTTTCTTGGATGATAAAAACAATTCACTGCCTTTTTTAAGGTCAGTACTCAAAATCCAGCTCCCATGTACTTTTTATTCATCTGAGTTGATTGTACTTTAGCTTCTTTATGGACTCTTTAAAATACATACTAATAAAACCTTATTGGCTTTTTATTATCAACTGCCTCAACATACAAATATTGCAGGCTGCAGGGATTTTCTGGTCACTGCGAGCATGACTCTAGATTAAGCAGCAATCAATGCATTTGTTATACTGTCTCTGGCAATTGATGTTTCTGAAAAACTAACACATTTTTAGTATCATCCAGGCAATTTGCAAACGTACTCCTGCCTTTGAGGGCGCTTTCTTTATTCCAGTACGGCACAGGAATGAAGTCAATCTGGGTAAGCTGCTATTATTTACTAACACCTTCCTTTAGCGGATGTTCCACAGCTGGTAGGGCAAAAATTCTATGTCAGAAGCACACCAGGTACTTAGAACCTTAACTTGCTATAAATTCTTTGAAGTCAATAGGCAGGATTTAAAAATCAATGGAAGGATATGGCTCCAAAGTGCTTTTTTTCAAAGCTATAATGGTACAAATATTATCACAGAGCACTCACTTATATGTAAGATTTGAACACTGAAATAAAAGCCTACAAAAGATCTACAAGTGTGAAATGACATTGAAATCAATGCATTTAAGTCCCTAAATAGCTCATCTGATTCATCTCACCAACAAGAACACCCGATTTTCTCTAGAATAGACAGACATTTACAATAGCAGTGCTTTTCTAGTGGAGTACTTTGAAGTCTGCTATTTTGAAAGCGGTTACAGAAGGACATTAATGAGAAAACAAGATAAATATTTTAGTTAGGAATTACAGGGTTGAGAAATCATACATGAGGGATATTGCTCCCACCCGATTTCACCGATTTTGCTGAGTACGCTTTGGTTACATTAGAGGTGCGTCTGGTGGAACAATCTAAGGATGAGGAAGAAGTTACTAAATTCACGTGGCAGAGTTAAAGAAGGTGTTAATCTCTATTTTTGTGCTAATGGCATCTGACCCTTTGTGTTTTAATACCTTTGAAGGCTCCACAGTGGGCCAGCACTCTAAAGAAAATATGTCAGTACCTGAACTGTTAGAAGAGTGGTCCCTGTTACAAACACACTTCAAGTGTAGCATGCACAGGAAATCCCCAATCCCCCAAATAAGCACAATTCAAACGTGGACATTCCCCGTAACCACTTAAGCCTTACATCGATAACAAGTATGCAAACAAGGGGATGAACCAACATCATAAACAACGTTACACTCCAGAAGTCAAATTCTCTCTGCACTAAGCAGAACTGGTGCCAGCATTAGCAAAAGAATAATCACAAACTCTTGCTGATCAGATGCCAAGGAAAGCTAGGAGATAATAATGACCCAAAGTCTCTGCAGTCCCACTTGCTGGTGCTGAACATATTCCCACTGCACAGGCTGCTGTACAACTGCACAGCTCTGCCTCTGGTCAGGCCCGGGGGGCTTTTGCCCACTATACAATCATAACTTGCAAAGAAATGCAGCAGCATTTCTGTTGTACAGCTGTATGTACCCAGTCCTGGGCCACAGGCCCCTTTGCCAAGGACTTTGGAAACAGAAACCCAGATCTGTAAACAGTTCATTTCTTGCTGTGTGAACTTTAAAAAGTTTTTCACCAAATTGTGCACTCTGACATTTTCCTGAAGGTGATTTTTAAACATTTAATATAGACACTTTTCCCATTTTTACTGCAACCTGAAATGTTCCTGTAATGTTTCCATAGCAAACTGCGTAACAATACACTTAACATTTCCATCAAATAAATTATATTTAAATTCTAAATATCTATATAAAAATAATTATTTAAGCTCTAAACCTAGAATCATTTGAGACTGTAAAACCCAGACAGGGCTTAACAATTTCAATTGTTTATATCATTAAGACCTGCAGTTCTCAAATGTGTACAGTATCCCCTCAGAGGACACTGAACCTCCTGATCCTTTCACTCACAGATTACTTTGGCCAGCAGGCAGTGGTGTGCTTACAGCCCTTGCAAAGGGCTCCTACCAATGGAAAAACAGATTTGAGTTTTAGCCCTGCAATATGCTTCACCAGCTTGTGCCTCCACACTTGAATTCCTGCTTCTATCGCAGGGAATGGATTTATGTTTTCCTTGTGCTTTTTTGACAACAATCCAGGTCCTATATGCCAGGCCTGATGGAATGATCCAGCCTGGCGTAGTGGGTGGTGTGGCAAAGAGTGATGGAATCCCAGAAGTGTTCCCAGGTCTTGGAAGTCTTGTTTTTATTTACAGCTCTCTGGAACTTTAGAGACCTTGACGTGGGATATTTTGGTAATGTTTGGTGAAAGTTTGTAAGGCCTGTAGTCTTATAAGACTAGGCAGTTCTTTTATTTAGCATAAATATTTAAAGCATTTTTGTGCAAGTGTAACTACCGAATCACACTTTGCAAATAATTTGAGATCATCACAAAAATTTCCTCTCCAAGAAACATTAGAGAAAACAACTCTTTATTTTCACACAGAAATGGAATAATCAAAGTTTATCTGTATTCTCAGAACTGAGGTATTTATTGTTCCACAGGAGTAAAGGTGTTCTGTGCATTTCCACTCCAGTGCTGGATACCCACAGAAATGCCACACCCTTCAACTACTCACTCTGCATGGAGTAAGGAAGAAGATGAGCTTGCTGAAGACCTTATGAAACTTGAGTCAGACTTTTTCTGACACAGGAAATGGAAATCTGCCCCGGGTGCACATCTGGGGTGTCTCAGAACCAGGTCTTAAGCACACTGCAGGATGTGCTTGGTACTTCGCATGATTGAGCTCTTAGTCATAAAAACATATTTTTACATACAAAAATACAGCAGATGTCCTTCCAAAAATCATCTCTGAAGTGTTATTCTCTCTCTTTATGTTTTATACATTCAGGAACAGACATTTGAGATATACTGTGAACAGTGCAAAATACTGTTTTACATTTCTTAAACCACGTGTTGCAGTACCTTTAAGCGCCAGCTGAAGGAAAGGCTGAGAAAGGTTTGATCCTCAGAGCAATTCTGGTCCAAGTTGAACTTTTGTTTTGTAAACAAATGTCTTGGAATGCAGAGAATCCTCTCATTTCTTTCCAGCTAAGGTAGTCTCAAACACATCAAGTCCTGCTTTGAAGTAAACCTGAGCTGAATTGATGCTGTTCAGCACCTGTGACAAGGCTGCTTGAACGGTCTCATTTGACTGATGTAGTTTGCGGTGCTCCAGTGCCTCCAGCAGTACTGAAAACTGGCTGGTCCTATCATCCAGTCTGTAAAGAATATTTCTGAAAGAGAACAGTGGAGAGAATGGTAAACTTTTTACTCAGAAACAATCCATCAGATGCCATCAAGAAACCCTGCAAGCATCAGCTACAGCTCACAGATGATACATACTGTGCACAGTAAAGCTAACCCATGGCAGAGTGAGAGGCAAATGCATATTTATTATGCCTTTGTAAACTTAATCTATTCATTGAACTACGTGTACTTACACTGGAGCAGTCACTAACCTATCAAAGAAATCTCACATTCCTCTTTGACCGTTAAAGATTTTATTCAAAAGCGTGAGCCTAGACCTATCACAGCCCTCTGAAGGATTTTGTGTCTCAGATGGATTCCATTTATTACCCTCTAAAAAACGTTTGTTTATTGCTGTGAACCCTCAGCACAGGTTTGGGTTTGTTTTTGTTTTTCCTATCTGCTCATGTTATTTATTTCACACTTCAGAGGTGAAACTCCAGCTGCATTGAAGTCAATGGTAAAACTCATTGCCTTCAGCAGAGACTTTATTTCATCAATAACCCTTTGTGGCATCAGAACAAGAGCAACCCATCTTTAATGTCCCGTACTCGAGGAAGGAAACAAACAGCACACACAGCTAAACCCCTGTGAAACAAAATCTGTGTTTCCCAGTAATACCTGCAAAACTTTTTAATGCTTTGTAGAAAAACACAGGCAAGAATATTGTGTGATCCCTTGGAAATGCTATCTGTGTGAGGTGTGGAAGGCTCAGAATTCAAAGCTAGTCAGTGATTTTAATGAGACTCTTTGAAGCAGGCTATAAATGTTATCCAAAACCAGGTGTAATCATTATTCTAATTAGAAGAGCACATAAATATCATAAATCTCCACCCAGGAGCTCTTTGACTGTAAACAGAAGTGAGTGAAATTTGAAACAGGAAAGCTACAGTGATTTGGTGCAGGACCTTATCCCTAAATACGGAGCAGGTGTTCAGCGCAGGGGAGAAGTTGTTTCATGGAGAACCCAGCAAGAAACAGGACAACTTAGACACTTTGTTAGTAACCCAACTGCACGACAGAACAGGCCAAAAGGCAGCTCCAAATTAGTAATAAAACTGCCAAGTTTATTTACACAAGACAGACGACCACAAAAGTGCATCTTATCATTCTATGAATCACCTAATTTCCAGTCAGAATGGGGGAAAGGTAACAAGGCAGCCCAATAAATGACACCACAGAACACCTACAATCTTCTGCCTTGTTCTTCAGTTTTAAAAAATATTTTGAATGAGAGGCAATGTTTCTCAAAGATATTAAATAACTCCTATCCTCATAGGGCAATTTTTCGGTCTACTTTTTTGCCTCCCTATATTGGGTATATATCCAAACCCAGCAGTGTGCAGAAGGAATGGTGGCTTTTCATCCCCTGACAAGAGTGCATCCAGCCAGCTCCAGGGGTCTGCAGTGCAAGGCACTGGAGTTCCAAACAGGAGGGAAAGGGTTTGAATCCAACACTGCAGCAGAAAGAGAGTTTAAACAACAGGTCATCACTGACATAGACAATTTATCCTGACAGAGGTTAGGAGTGCCTGCAAGGACAGCTCAGTGGGGATGGAAAGCCCCACCAAGAGGACAAAAATAGGCAGATGTGGCAATAACTTCCTCAGCTTGCACTGCAGCAGCCAGAGGACAACTCCGTGCTTCCTCAGCTCCGAGCTGATGCTACTGCTCCCTAACCATGGTGCAGCTGATCCTCAAAGGTGACTCAAGTTTTATCATGGACTGGCCCACAGCAGTCTCTGTGATACAGTAAATGAAAACTGTGTGTGTTGAGAACCAGATAAATTCTTGGTTGGTTGGTTTTTGAGGATAGGCTGTGCTGTGGGAAACACATTTTTCAAGGCAGGGATTGATTTTGCTCCCTCAGTTCAGGGACTCCTGCTGAGATCAGTGCAAGCAGAACCAGGCTTTTGAAGAACTCTCCTCTATAGTTCCTGTAGTTCACAGGGAGAGAGGAGCCTGCTCGCAGCCCCTCAAACACCTCCATCAGCAGGGACAGTGCTAGAGGTAAGCACATCACTTTCTACCCTCGGGAGAGATCTGGTTGCTGGTGGCTGGAAGAGTTTGACTGAGCTGGAATTCGACTCCAAATGCCTACAACTCTGGCGCCCTGATCTGTATTAGGAACCCACTATTCCTGTATGTAAATTTATAAAAACATCGTAAGACAGCAATCATCACCAGAACAACGTTAACTCAGACTGCCAGAAATTAGACCCTGAAGAGAGGATGGCCTGAGCATCGGAACATTTGGGGACTGCTGAGAAAATTTGAGATGAACAGGAACAGATCTCATGTCCCATCTTCAAATGTGCCCTAAACAAGGCACACAGGCTAAAGGTGGTTTACCTTGCCATGTAAGGGTGTTAATACAGTTTAAATCTACTGCTGTGACTTTGGACTCACTGGTGATTCCACAGTAAATCCACAAGTAGGTGATCCAAGTAAAAACAAGTATTCCTAGCCTACCCCACCTGAAGGCTGGGCAAATTAGTGTTTGATGAGAAAAGCTTAGCTGCTTGATGAATCAAAGAGACAAGCAGTCTACTGACATAATTTAAAATAATATCTTTACTTTTGCAAGCATACTATGATTTCAGCATAGCTGATTGCATAGTATGAAAGAACCTAATTTTTATTTTTATGTATGCAAATATTAATAAGTAACATAATACAGCACACCTGGGTTTTTTTCAAATTTTCTGCTAGGAGTTCTGCTCCCTGGGATCTTGTATTTTCCAATTACTTATCTTTGCTTGACAAGTCATGCCACCCCTTCGTTGCATAAAATGATTTCTCTCTTTATGCATGTTCATGAGAGTCAATTTATACAAGTTTTCTTATCTCAGTTGAAGCTTCATCAAATGAAAAAAATGATCAGTTCAGTTTATTACTTCCAAGCCTTTACAACTCAGAAAAGTGTTTTCATTAAAGATTACACATGGACTGAAAAACAAACCCCAGCCATTTCATTGACACAAGATATCACCATGTGCCCACAACACGCAGAATGATAGCAAGAGACTTTAATTTATACTGTGAAATTCAATTACTTAAACATTCCTTAACACAAATTGGTTTTGTAGCCTACACCTCTAAAACAACAATTCCAGCCTCTGGCCTAATTGCTTAAGTAGCTACCTTCATCTTTAACTATTTTGATCTTATAAATATAATTCACCCAGTCAGCCTGACCCCACAAAACAAAAAGACACTCCTAAACAGAAAACTGCAATACATTATTGATGACACTAATGAAATTACAACACACATCATTCATCTTAATGGGCTTGTTTCTATGACACATCCCAGTGACCTGAAAAGTGTTAACACTGAGGTAGGAAACCTGATTAATAACTTCAGGCAGCACCACTGAAAGAGATGAAAGGGCTACAAACAAACACAGCCTTAGCAAAGTAAAGAAACTATAAACAGAAGCTCTTCTATAACTTTTATGATCCTTTGCAGGCCTAGGAACATAAGCATTACTGATTAAAATAACGCCATTAAATGCTGTTCTACGTTTCCACTAATAAGGAGGTACTGGCACACCTACCAGACCAGAATGAATTTGACAAATTCTTGAATGACAGATCACACTAAAAATATATTGGCTTTAACACAACTTCAATATTAGAACAACTGGACAGTACAAGACGTAACTAGATTACTATATTATTCTTGTCAAGAGAAACGATTTTTTAGCTTACAGGAAAATTTTGTCTGTAGGTAATGTACAACATAAGATGAATTATTCAGGCACTTACAAACAGATTCCTGTCTAAGAGCCCACGTTTGAGATTTTGAAAAGTAATTTTTAAATCATTAGGACATGATGGTAAGCCTACTGTCCCACATGAAATGAGTGCAGGTTTCCTCAGTGGAATCACATTAAAATTGTTTACAGATAAATGCTACGGGCAGCCTCTGTCTATTCCAGTTATAATACAATGGGATATGACTTCAGCATCCTCACAAACTCAATTTTGTAATTCCCTGAAATGTTTTTTCTTGTACTCTCCAAGAACAAAACAAAAGCAGCACACCAGAACAAGGAGTCTCTGAATTTCCCTTTCTCCTGATACTGTTCAATCTTGAATGCACTTTTCTTACATCCAGGAGTCTGTTTTCATTCATGTTTGTAAGACATAAAATATTATTACCTTGGTAAATAAGTAAATGCACTCTAATAACAATATTTACATGTTGGGACTTCCAGTTTCACATGGAGGTTATTTATTGTAGGACATAAAAATATTACAAATTCTTCTTCTCTGGAAACAGCACAAGATGATTTATACTGGTTTATTTACACAAGTTTGCACCTCAGAAAATTTTGCAGCATACCTGCAGAAAGTTTTCCTTCTTCCTCTGGGTCCCTAATCCTTTTGATCTCCAATGGTTCTTCCCTCTCTTCTTATTTTTCAAACCTTTTTGATACCCACATGCAGTTTTGTTATCTTACCTATTTTATTTCACAGCACTATTGTAGCAGAAGGTTTATAATTATAAAATTAGAGCTGCTGGCCATGTAAGATTAACTTTTATCAGGACAAAAAAATTTGCCCTGGTGAACTGTCATTAGAGTTGATGCAGAAGAAACCCTTTTTTTTTTTTCCCCTAAAGTACTTATTCCTTGCTGGATTGAACGTTGGAAGTCACCGGCTCTGGGATGGAACAACACGCACACGGTCAGGGAAGATGGGGATGTGGCAACCAGCCATTGAGGGCAACTCAGCTGCAAATGTCACCATTTCTTCCCTGCCCTAAGTCCCCACGGGCTCAGCATGTCATATTTAAGGATCCTCTATTTGCAATATGTTGTTCCTAAGCCGTGTTTCCTACACATCCCATCTTTTCCTAAAGAGCCATCAGCTGCCTTCTCTTAGCGCTCTCATTTACAGGCTGCAATCTGTTCCACCAAGGCATATTCCAGAGAGTGATGTATTTAAAATCATGTACACTCAGAGGTGAGTGAATGGGATGTATCTGCAAGTTATCAGCAGTTGATAAGCTGCAGGTAATCGAGATATCAAACCTAAATAAAGTCTAACCAACTGAAAGGCATTTCAAAGGCATTGTTATGTGACAGTGGTAAAGCAGATAAACTCTCTCCCTGCTAGACACAAATTTATCTTGCATGAGGGGCAGGCATTAGGACACCTCTAATTGAGTCAATTATGGCAAAAGGAGGTTGTGGTAAGGCTGCATGAGCAGAACCCCGTTGGGACACGGGACTACAAGGAGGTAATTATTCCAGGTTTCAGTACATTTCTGAGAGGTCAATTTTATATAGGCCTTCTTATAAAAATTAATCCTGGTTTTGGCAGCTCTGTGAAGTGTCTTGATGCTTGGCTTGGCTTGACTGGCTGCCAAATAAACAAAGGGAAAAAGAGAAGCCATACTGGAAGGAGAGCGGGTTACAGGATACATTACCTTTCATTTCTCTACAGTTCTCTTTGATCACAGTACTTTTTAAAGGTAAGGGATGCACTGCCATGAAACAATAATCTCCTACTGAAGGATCACTAAAGCCTAACCGAACCCTAACTCTAGCAAAAGTTTCAGCTTGATGCACCTTGACAGATCTTTGTGAGAGCCTTGAGTGCACTAATTCCAGATTCTAAAGCACATGCACGAGCATTCAGAATCCTAAAGAGAAAGCAGAAGGTCTGTTAAAGAATTTAAGCCAAGTAAGGGTTGCTTGAGGACTTTTTTTATAATCAAAACTCAACATTGCCAGAAAATATTCGTTTCTGATCTGAAACATGTAAGGAAACTATTCTTCTGATAGTTAAATAATTTCTGTCAACAGAAAAGATTGACATAAAATAAAGCTAACAATGGTAAGCTTGATTTTCTGATAATAGGACAGTATTCTGTGACAACTTAGGGGAAAAATTAAATACTGAATCTGTGACAACCTGTAGCTAAACTTTTTCACTTCTTAAAAATAAACAGTAATTACCTAATTTCTTAATTTTTGTGAATTTGATAGCAAACAGTGTGTAGTATAATATATAATAACCATGAACAAATGGAAGCTGGCAACTTGAGGCAAGTAGCTGATCATAAGAGGACTGATGTTCTGGAACAGCCTCAAATAAGAATAATGGAGCTAAGGAGCCTGACTAGCTTAAAGACTGAGTTTGAGTGAAATCAGGCTGCAATGAAATATCTCTGTGCCAGTGCTGAACATCAACAGTGCCACGCACTCACAGTTTCTCTCCTGGTGAAAATTTGATGAGTTCAGGAGCTGATTTCTTTCTTGCTTTGGAGTAAACAAGCTCATTAGGTAAGGAGAATCCAATCTACAGCTTCAACAGAATGATTTCACAGAAGTGGAACAAAAATTAAAAATAGGATGCATTTGTTCTTCAGAAGCTGGAAGTCACTATTTACCAGTGCTAAAGAGCAGTCCTCTCATTAGGCATTATTTTCTCTAGGGTTTTACAGAAATTAATTAAGCAACCTTATGTAGAAATTCCTGAAGAAACCACAGAACCCACTGTCAGAGCCTTTGCCCAGAGCTTCCAAACCCTACATGCAGCTGATGAGAGAATGATGAATACACCAGAGAAATAAAAAAATTTCCTTGAAAATCCACCAATACTTTATCTGTGATTTCTCAGAACAAGGACTTACATCTATACTTAGGAGAGTGATGATGCATTGAACAAAATTGATATAACTGTATTTTAAAACGTTATTTGCTGGCAGCAACTGGTATGAAATATTCTTTGTTAAATTCCAAATAATGTAGCTGTTGGTAACAAATGTAGGCACGTTGTTCTTTGAATGATTTATGCTACACTTGCTTTTCAAGTGAAAGAAACATATGCTTGTGTGAATAATTTGGAGGAAACTATCTGTCTTATAAGGATGTCTCAGCCTGAAATGCTCGAATTCAAAGCAGATGTGCTACTATTTTCAAGAACTTGGGGGAAGCGAATTAATAAAATGATTTCCAAATGGATCACAGCTGATATTCTGATGGCTTCATAGGGATTTTTATTTAGAAATCATGTGAAACATCCCCTTCCTAAGGAGGAATCCCATTCCCAAACACAGCAGCACGCAGTGTCCAGCGCTTAATGCAGGAAACTGGCTTGACCTTGATCCCAGTTCTGATCCTGACTGGCTTTATCACCCTAAATAACTCCATGCCATGTGACATGAGACCATTACCATAAGAGTTAACGAGGGATAAAAGATGATGTCATAATACATAACACATCTTTAAAGAAATGCCTAAAGTTATATCATTATTACCTTCAATGGCAGGTACACACACAAAATTAACACTTTTTTTGAAGTCCCAGCTAAGGTAATTTTCCTGTTAATGATCTCATCAACACACTTCTAAGCTCTATTGCCTGGGTAATACGTTAGTGGGGAAATATTGCACATTAACTATTTTCCCAGTGAATTCCATTAGTTTCTGTACCATATTCAAGAAGTGTTCCTGGCTAATATTTCAACCATACACGACTGGTTCTTATCCGTCATGATCAAGAAAATGTAATCACGTATTTCTTGGACCTAAAAAATGTTACCAGTCTTACTGTTTATAAGGAAGATGAAATAATGTATAAAATATTAAGTTTCTGTCATATTTAATAAATGATTCAAAATGTAATAGTTTTTATAGCTTGCTGAGATCACAGTGGATTTTTTCTCTGGAACTAAATATTCTTGCCCTATTTAGCACCATAAATGCAGACCCAAGCAAGATCTGCCAGCAAGGGACAGGGAGTGGAGCTGCATCCTAACCACAAGACTTGCTGCAGGTTGGCATGAGAGCTCTGCCCTGAGCTCACAGAACAGCTGTGCCAGAGCTTTTACAGTCAGCAGAACAACTGCTGCGAAATGGGCTAAAACATCCAATATGGCCACATATTAAAATAAATGTCATTTTACAAAAAAACCCAAAAAACCATAGTTTTTTGTGCAAGACCAAGACCATGCACATTCACAGGAAGCATGAGGAATATTATTTCCTGGACAAAATCTTGTCTTCAGGACAATCAATGCTGTGTTAAATTACAATATACACAACAATATTCACTGGATCATGATGAGTCTGATGTATTGTACAGACAGAGCTCTGTAAGTATCCAAATCAACCTAATTAAAAAGATGGAAGAATATTCATGAGAAGTACACATAGCAAGAATAAATTAATGTATGTAAAACCAAGTTTCCCTTCATATCAGAGAAGTGAGAAATCTGTTTTCAAGCCATGACATAATCCCTGATTACAGTGGTTTTCCGCTTTTGCAGGTGTAATGAAAAGATTTTCATGTTCCCTGTTTAAATAAGCTTTAAAGTCTGCCATAACTACAGCTCTGCAGATGGCTAATTCAGTGGTATTTATGCAGCAAATGCTCTTTAAATAGTAAAAATTTACAAGACAACAAATACAGTCATTAACTCATGACCATTACATCTATCGGTGATTCCAACAGAAAAAACCTTTCAAGTGCCACTCAGATGGATCAGGTGTTTCGAGTGTGAGTTTCACTCACTTTATTGCATCTCCTCAGTATTAAGAAAGGGCATAATTCAGCATCGTTATCAGTCATGAGAAAAATAATAACCATAGCAGGAATTTGTAAGAGCATTATCAACCTAGTAAATGCTACTGGTGTGCGCGAGGATAAATGTGCTGCTCCACACTTACAATTGCATAAACCACAATCACACTGCTCAAACACTGTAAAGTTCAAAGGAATAAGGCAGAAGAAAATGGGAAGGCATTTTGGGTGTAAAAAATACATTTGGAGAAATGCCTATCAGAGAGAAGGGAGCTTAACAACAACTGCAGAACTGAGAAATGTCATTGAAGGATTAGAAAGGGAAACAAGTAATGCCACTGTTCATAATTCCATTTATAAGCTGTGAAAAAAAATTACAGAAAAAAGAGTTGTAAATTTTGAAAGAAGCAAAATATGGGGTTCAAAAGTCAGGTAGGAAATCATTGCTGTGCTGGAAGACAAAAATTCATTTACTCTGACTGAATGACAAAATCTGAGGTGCACTACTCTACAACCAGTACACAGTCCTTTCGTTCTCCCCCAGCATAATTCCAGCATTGTATTTACAAATTGCACATGGCAGATAATAGGGACAGGACATTATCTACTGCTGCCAGTGAAACATGAATTATTTCAGTATTTTCCACACTAAGGATCATCGACACCGTATCAAATCACTCTCTGCTCCACACACTACAAGGCACAACAATAAAAACATTCCATGCATTTGGTTCAGGTCGGTCGAAAAACATGACAAATATTACTACAAAGCAGACAGGAATATTTTCTCCTTGAAGTCATAAACAAAGAATTCAAAATGAAAAAACAAATCTCCAGAGTTTATACAATGAGACAGAACTCCTGTTTTCTCTAGAAACTCTGGGCTAGGGTTTGTTTTATTTTTCAGGTGACATTGCCCTCCATGTTTACCCGAGTTACTGTGTAAGATTAGCAGGCTATTTGCATCTTTAATGCTTGTCCCTTGTAAATCCAATGAGCAGCTTGTTTACACATGGAGATATAATAAGGTCTTTAATTTTCCTATAAACATATCTCTAGAAACGAGACTCTTAGGGCATGTGTATTTTGAAACCTGAGAATCTGCTGCAGTTTACCAGCAAAGCAGAAATAAATCCAGGAGAATCTACACATGTCAGGAATGTACATAACAAATCTCAATCTGAAAGGAAAATATTTGTTCTGGTGAACAACACACACTTGAGTGGCACGAGTTCAGCAGCGGTGCAAATTCCCTTTTCTGAATGGTAAAAAAAAACTCCTTTTGATTGTTCTTTCATTTCATTATGTCAGATTCAGGGTGCACAATCTATCTTCGCTTAGTGCCAGTATTTTGTTCAGTGCATTACAATGTACTGATTTGTTGTAATTTTTTATCCCAGTGAAGTGTTAATGCCACACTTGGGTATCCCTGACAAAAAGAGGCAAAAGGAAAAAGTTTAACTGGTGCAAATGAGCAATAAAAACTGCTGGAGGCCTTTGCTGAAAACACAGATTGCTTTAAAAATCCTTACTTTTCACCTATTTATTACTCAATTCATTCAATTACAGTCATTAGACAAAGCACAATCACCCTGCTAACTATTCCATAAATAGTGGTGGCAGATGCATACAGCCTTAATGGACAGGATAAACTTGGCATGCTAAGCTAAAACTCTTAAAAGAAAGGTTTTACACTAGTTGATTTTGATTTTTTTGTAAAACTGTTAAAAGAACTGTCAGTCAGGACATAACTGAACCTTAGGCAATGGTTCATTAAGAATAAAACCCACCTAGCTGGAGCAGAAATGACAACCTGAGCTCTTGCATGCCTCTTTTCAGCCTTAATTTTAAAGACTGGAGACACATGCTGATTTTAGTGGCTTTTAGGTTTGAAAATTTTGGGGGAGCATCCCAGGGTATTCTAGGAAATTCTGGGTACTTACTACAGAATCCATCTGGTATCAACAGCACCCATCAAACCTGAAAACTAGACCTGGACCTGAAGAAATGTGACACCTGCAGTAAGACCAGAGATCTCAACTGCACTGGGTGTCCCACGCCTGACACTGCACGAGGTTTGCTTCGTGATCTCATTTCTTTGCAATGTTCCTGTACACTGAAGAGCTCTGCCTTCCAACACAGGGAGAGGCTGTGTGTGTGAGCACCTAAGGAGCACACAGACTTGACAGATACATCAGCCTGGCAGGCTGCCAGAAGCTGTGGGGACCAGCAAATATAGGAAATACAACAAAATGCACAAGGAACAGCGAGAACCCTCTCACTCAGTCTAGGCAAACACAAGATTTGAGCTCAGTATTTACGAACACCAGGAAGATCCACGCTGTCCCGTTATCCCTGATATTGCCGGTGTCAAGTGTTTTGGTGGTATTTTTGTAGAGGGAAAAACATGCAAAAGCATGACAGCAGACATGATCAGTCTGGAATCTTTTATGGAATCTGCACGGAATCTTTTTATGGCTCTGGTGAGGCTGACCATCTCATGGAGAGGACAATGAGCTTGAAAATAATTTTTTCCCCTGTAGAGTGCCTAAAGCAACAAAACCTCTGTTCTTACATTAACCTTGTACATGCCACTGCTGTGTAATCTATGATTATTGCCTCTAGTAGCAAAATATGATCATCAGAAAACATTCAGAAATGTTCCACACAAGTATGTACTGCAAGACTGGAAAGCAAGAAATTGCTAAAGGTAAGAAACAAAATAAATCCATTTTTACTGATTATTCCATTAAGATAATGCAAAATAATAAATCCAAAATATTATCAATATTATGATTATATTATGAGAAACAAAGAGAGATAAATGAAAAATACAACAGCAATCCTATTTTATTCCTACACATCTATTCTGGAATAGAAAATCTACCCTGGGTTACCACTGGGAATCAAAGAAATTCTTCAGGTACAATAAAACTCAGCAATTTTGTCCTAACCCCAAATCAAGTCCCAGGGTAACTTTTGCAAAGCAGGGTATTTCTCAACCTATTATTTTTCATTCTGCCTAAATTTCTGGATGAGACTAAAATACCCTGATGAAAGCTGTACTTGTGTATTTCCTGCTCAGCTGGAAATAGAGATCATGGCGAACGTGTGCTGTTGTCAAATTTGCAGTTCAGTGTCAGGAAGTTCAGGTAAGAAGGACGAGCATCAAAACCACGGCATTTACTGACACTGTTGAACAACCTGCCAATGTCAATCATGATTACTTAAATTTAGTCAAATATCCTAATCCAATTATGAAAAAAAATAAGTAATTTGAATTTTGTTAGTAACTTTGAATGATTTTACTGCTCATTATAGATGAATAATGCATCAATGATGCCCAAATATTGCCCTATGACATTGACTGGAATGAGGTGTTTTTTTTTATTTTTTAAAGTATATATATATATACAGTAAGAGACTACAGCTATGGGAATGTGTGTGCAAACCATAAAAAAAAAAAAACAAAAACAAAAACAAAATATATATATATAAAAAATATATCAGATCCCCTGTAGTGGAGAAGCACAAGGTTGCAACCCACTTCCTGCAATAAAGAAAAGAATCCACCTTTCTTTTTAATTCAAGTTCTAGGACAGAAAACACAGTATAGATCCAGAGAGCTGTGAATTAGGACAAACACAAGGCTAAAAATGATGCCTAAAACTTCAGCAAATTTGTCAAGTACTTTGATTGAGGTTGAGAATATGAGTCCAAATGGGTATACAGGAAGCAATCATTTTTTCATGAAGAATACGTCCTTTACTGTGCACACAAATTCTTCCTTCAGAAGGCTGTAAATTACAGTATTTATGGAATCTTAATGATCTAAACACAGTTGGAGCCTGAAGGTCAAGGCTGCAAACTGCATCCTAAATTTCTGTTTACAGATGAAGCACAGTATTTATTGCGGTACTGCCTGTGCTGCTATAGTTAAAGGGCTGCCAGCATTTCCATTATAAACCACTATTTCAGGGGTTTATAACTCGCCTATCAATCTTCTGACTGGGATGAAACATGGCACACAAGGTCCTGGCTGTGAGACGGATTTTTCTCTTTGTTTTCTTTACCAAATGACGAAAAGAATAAACTTAAAAGTTTTACAAGCAAAAAAAAAAAAAAACCAAAAAACCAAAAAAAAAGGTGTATCAGGTTCTTCAAGTATTTCTAGAGCTCCTGTGATACAATTGTAGCTTCAGAATACAAAACGTGTTTATATAACCTCATCAATTAATAGGAAGACTTTCAATCCCTAAAAAATGAAAACTAATCCAAACAAGACATATGGTTAGACGGTTTTAATTTTTTAATTAAGCAAATGTATTGCAGATTTTAAATGGCCCCAAAGGACATCAGAAATCGAACAGTGTCCTTGATTCTGTTTATCTGTGCAGATTTACCATTAAAGGTACAAATTACACACCTTGGCACGATATAAAGGGTGCATTCTTTTTAAATGAACATCTAAATGACGATACACAAGGTGTCCTTTGCTGTTGTATATTCCAGATGATGTCAGGTAAAATTATACAGAGTAAAGTCAAAGCCAATGTTTTCTCCCAGACTTTGAAATCTTGTACTGTTAAATCTTGCTTCAAATTTAATTAAATTGGGAGGACAACAAGTACAACGTTTTCACTTCCACAGTGTCCACTTCGCTAGTGCGAAAGCACTTTTGCTCTGAACTGAAGAACCGTGGAGACCAGGTGAAAAATTTGTGACATTATGTCTGCATATCTAGCAATTACATTTGGTAAATAAAAAATTTAATAATGCAAGCACCGCCAGAATTGAAATATATGAAGACCTCAAAAACCCTCTTCTTAGAATCTTTTCTTACAATTTTTATACAACTTATTTTTACAAATAAAGAACTGGGCCAGATTCAACAATGTTGAATGTTGCTGTTGCAACACATGTGTATTATATTATTATATTATTATATTAATGTTGCAATGCAACACATACATATTATATTATTATTAAAGAGTCTTATGGCTCCTTTGCAACACCATACCAGTTCAGACAAGACAGACAGCAGTGCTAAACCTGGAATATTAAATTTTATTTAATCACATTTTGGCTTATTTCTTTATGTTATAAATCCAATCATAGCAGCAAGGAGGTAAATCAGCCCCTCCCGAAATGTAATTATTCTATTTTCTTTATTACAGCTGTAGGGCTTTTATTCACTGCCACTGTTGAGTTCCCCACAATTACCTTTCTTATTTTTTTTTATAACCTTTGCTTTTGTTAAAAGATGACTGCATTTGTTTTATACCATTGCTAATGATTGGAAGAATCTCTTCCTCCTGTTGCTGCAGCTTTCTGCTTTCCTTCCCCACCTCTACCACGTGTCTGTTTTATGTCCACTTTTACACGATCACTTGCGTGAAACATTGGATAATTTTTCCCATCAACTGAAAACGAAGTACTGGTATGTTACTTTAGTTGGTTCTGGTGAGAGACAGAGACTGCAGACTTCTTTCTTAGAAAGTAAAAGATGGGATGACGACGACATCTTAAAACCAACCCGGGTAGTGCAGCTGAATACATATCAGGAATAATTCCAACCAAAGACAAGATGTTATGAACAGTGACTGACTCAGGCCTCCTCATTAACTGAACTCTACTGCCTTTAACTCATTGAAATGCATCCAAGAACGCTGCTATATAATTAAATATGTTAAATAATGCTTCCGAGTATCTTGTACAATTCTGAATCTTCAGTGAACTGTACAAAGTTTTAAATAAAATATAGGTGGAGCTTGTCAAGCAGTATTAGACTTCAAAATATTTTCTTCTTCTGAAAGCTTCCTGTACCATCTGACACACGTTTCTGCCACGCTGCCTGGGCTGCCATCACAGTGTACATCCTGTTAGCGGCAATATCATGACAGAAATGCTACAGTGCTGCTTTCTAATGACCCCTTGCATTGTAATGAATTAATGTTTTCCACAGGAAGGCTGTGAGAGGAAAAAAATAGCTTTAATCTTGGAGACGCGGCAAGGTTTTCTTTTCAAAGACAGTTCTGCACACCAAGCAGGGTGGATCCCATTTTAGCTCAACCACAGAACGTGTGGAATGCCGCGCACTGTACCTGTACAGTCCAGGAGGAGCTCGATGGAGCAGGAAGCTTTTCTCCAGGCTCTGTAGCACATCATTGAGCATCCTGACTCTGACAGGAGCTCGCTCCTTGGGGTCATTGGCCGGGCGCATCTCGTCCGACTGGAACAGCTCCGCCGTGTCCCTCAGACGTGAGGCCACTGCCAGCAGCTGAGGAACGCCTGCTCCATCACCTGGGAACAGGGAGAGCAAGGCAGTCACCAGTGATTCACGGACCACTTATTACTCTTGCTTGCAAGTCGGAATTAATAGTCCAATTAAAACCTGAGCCTCTTTTCCCCTGTGAGCAGCACAGACCGGGTCAAGGGAAGCCATAGATCATTGCCTGTAACCCCTGATCTGTTCCTCAAAGATCAATTTGGGCTCTGATGCTTTAAGATCTAATAAGCTGTGAGGAATGATTTTGGGGTGCAGCTTGAAATCTAGCATTGGAAAAACAGGCATGCAGGAAGCAATGGTTATAAATCAAGAACTATAACATTTCCTTCTGAGACTGCATTTATTCAATGCCATTTGATGCTATTGCTCTCAAGCTTGAATGCCTGTGCTTGGATTCCTTAATGACTGCCCTATAGGATATTGTCATATGCAGAGTTTAATTGAATTTGATTCAACATTTTAGAATCTTAAGAGGTTAACAGCAATTGCAGAGGGTATGGGAAATGGCTCCTCTTAATCACTTAAGTCATATGCCAATGAGCCAACTTTAATTGATATCCTAATGCATATTCTAATCCAGCCAATATTTTCCAAACTTTTTAAACTTGGAGTGTTAACTATTGCTTTGTTAGCAACCCTACTCAGACAGCAAAAGAACAAAAGCCTGCAGCACTTTGGAGCACACCACGATTTCAGTATTTCCCTGTTCATAGTCCAGAAAGAGAAATGTGAATTTGAGCACTGTGAATGTGCAGCCTCCTCCCACCTGCAGAGCAGGTGCAGAGCGGCCTCCTTTCCCAGTGTCAGCACGGACTGCCTTCATCTTTGCAAGCACATGGAGAGAGAAGGCAGAGCCTGAACCTGGTATAAAGTCAAAAGCAGTTATCAGTCAACACAAACATTTCCAGGATGCAGATATTATCTTTAAGGCCAAAGTTCGCTTTGCCTATTGACAAGAAATCCAACTATCCTTAGATGCCCCAAATAATGCTTTAATCAACATAAACCATGCAACTCTAGGAGCTGTCTCACCTCTAGCTGAATGTGCAAACCTCAGTGAGTTCAGGACCTTAGTGACTGAGATAATTAAGCCAAGAAAGTGGTTCAGGACTAAAGTTCAATGAATTTTAAACTGTCTAAGATACATGGAAAAATCACAAACAGTAATTGGAGAGCACTGACATGGTTTAACCTCAGCTGGCAAGTAAATACCATGCAGCTGCTCACTCACACCCTCTGGGTTCCCTGATGGGATGGGGAGAAGAATTGAAAAGTTAAAACCCATGGGTTGAGATTAGAACAGTTTAATAGCTGATATATAATGATGACGATGATGATGATAACAACAGAAATAATGGCAATAATAGAGCATCAGAAAGGGAGAAAACCAAAAGAGGGACACAAAACCCAAGAGAGACACGTGATGCCCAGTACAACTGTTCATCACCTGCTGACCGTGTTCAGCCTGACCCCAGCAGCACTCAGCCTCCCTGGCCATCTCGCCCCAGTTTATACACTGAGCATGATGTTCTCTGCTATGGAACATCCCTTGGGCCAGTCCAGGTCAGCTGTCCTGGCCACGCTCCCTCCCAGCTTCCTGTAACTCCTTTCTGGCAGAGCGTGGGAAACTGGAGATTCCTCAGGGTAAGCACCACTAAGCAACAATTGAAACATCAGGGAGTTACCAACTTTAATCTCATACAAAATCCAAAACAATACCAGCTACTAGGAAGAAAATTATTCTAGTCAAAACCAGGACAGACACCAACCCATTTCTCAAATTATTTATGGCTGGAGTCTGAAAGGTGAGCACATTATGGGAACGGAAAAACAAACAGGTTTAACTAAGAAATCCAAGGAAATGCCTGAATATAACATATTCCCCCTCTCATATGGAAGAAGAGATTTGCTACTGGATCCATTCCAGCAAAGGAAAAGGAGTTCATAGATCCCCACATACTGCTGTCATTCAGCTGACTAGCACATTCCAACCTAGCAAAATATGCAATGATCCAGAATACATGGAGAGACAAGAGGCTGCTGTGAGAGAAACTGTCAGATTTCCTGAGATATCAAAATGAATTTCAACAATGAACAGCAGCTCCCTGGGGGAACAGGAGTGATAGAAGATGGTTTATGTCTGCCCTGGTTTGGGACAAGGTTCCTTTGCTAATGGCACTTGACCAAGGCACTTTTCCCCAGTTAGAAGGGGTAACAGGCATGGTGGTACCTTCATGTACAGGGTTGGTATCTCTTTGAGTCTGGAGTAATTTAAATTCTGATCAAGCTAGGTTGATGCCTCAGAAAAATATTGTCCAAGCATATAAGCTTGGTACATTTGGGATATTGTGCAAAATGTCATCGTCCTTAATTTTCAAATCTCCAGCAAACATCCTGTGCAGCTGAAGAACTTTCCATTCCCATGTATATAACGCAGGCACTGTGCATACCTCACCCTGGGACTCCTGTCCATATGCAAATGTTTAAATTCACCCTGTTAGAAAGAATCCTTTGGTTTCAGCAAAGCACTTTGTATTCCAAGACACATAAAACTTTTATAATTTTTATTCTGAGTATTATATAAACAATTGCAAATGTCAGCTTTGCCTTTTCAATAGGGAAGGTGAGATAAAGGGAAAATCCATCTTTCTGTATTTGGAAATGAAGCCAACCAGACCATCTTTCTAAACATAAAAATCCTGTAAATTCTCTCACTTGTTCTCCATGGCCCCTAAACCAACTCTGTCTTTGTTTTACACTCCAAACCAGCACTTGTTAGAAAACACACACCCAGGCCCTTTTTAATACTTCAGTACAAAAGCTGCAAGTGTCTATGGCCAGTGCTACCTCAGCCAAGTAAGGACACAACAGGCATCAGCACACACTGAACTGCACCAAGGGAAACCAATTTATGCTCTTCTCGGGTTGAGAAGCCGGGAATGGAAGGGCAAATGATTTCTCAATAAAACCCTGCATTAACTGATGATGTCCTAAACATCTTGTGATGCTTCTACAGAGGAAATCAAGCACAAGTGTTACTTCACTTAAGAGAAAACAACACCACATTAGTTACTACATTTTGTAGTCTTTGTCCTTTTGTCTCCAGTGTGAATCATGGTGAATCATCTAAGCTAGTTGTTTAGTTGATATAAAAATAAAATTGCAAATACAAGAAAGTGACTCAAGAGCATGTGCACTCTTGATCAGAGAATTACACTGTTGAATTTCATAGCGCCTGCTAAATGTGACTGGATCCTATTCAGAAACAAGTTACACCATACAGATTATTTATTTTCACAGACATTGAATACAATGGCCTTTCCCTGTGTAACTGATCACTCTTATGAAAAGCACAGCTAGAGATTTAACATTTTTAAATTGTGTTTGTGCCCTGTGTTATGAATGTACTTGCCTACTATTGTACTTATAGGAAAAGGAACACAGACAAATCAGCATTTGAAGGCATCATGTTTGTTCACCACACATGTGAACATGTGTCTGCACGTAAGAGAGAAGGGAAATTGCTTCAGGTTTTGATTAGCTTGCAAATTCAGGATCAGCTGTGGTGTGCTGCTGTATTCAAAAGGAAAATTTTTCATGCTCTGCAAAATAGGATGAGCAGACCTGGCAGCAGAAAATCTGAATGGGAAAGCTATGTAGGAAGCACCCTAAAGGGGCAAAAACAAATCCTCAGACATCCTTAGTGCAAAGAGTGTGTTGCCATCAGCTTCAATTTTGCTACCATGACTCCTATAGGCCAAGTAAACTGATCTGGTGTTGCTCCAAGTCTTTTTTTCAAAGAAGTTATGTTAAAGAGGAATGTGATATATTACTGTGTGCATGTCAATACCAGAGCCTGGAGAAGAGCAGGCTCCAGGGAGACTTTATTGTGCTCTTTAACACTTAAAGGACGCTTTATAAGAAAGCTTGGGACAAATCTTTGAAGTGGGGGCTACTGAAATAGGACAAGGGGTAAGGGTTTTAAAGTAAAAGATTGGATTTAGACTAAATGAAAGGAAGAAATTTTTTACAATGAAGACGGTGGAACACTGGGTTGCCCAGAGAGGTGGTGAATGCCCCATCCTGGAAACATTCCAGGTCACGCTGGATGAAACTCTGAGCACCTTGATCTACTGGAAGATGTGTCTGCTCATTGCAGGGGAGTTGGACTCGATGACCTTTAAAAGGTCCCTTCCAACCCAAACTATTCTATGGTTCTATGAAGTTATCAATGAGTTTGTACCAAGCTGCTGAAACTTACAGCCTGCTAATAGAGAATAGACGCTCACTGTGTCCCTTCAGTGCCAAATGTTTGTCCATGGAAAATGTATTTTTCCATGTTTTTGTTTTTTTTAAAGGCTGAAGGAAGGTACTAATACATAATAACCTTGAATAGATACTGAAGACAAGATGCCAGTATTTCATGACAAAGGAGATATTTCTGTCATATTTACAGATTTGTTGCATTTTTCACCTCTGTTGTAGATAAGAATAAGCGGTAGGACGAGTAAAGAGGGAAACTTTCTGAACATTACAGACAGGTGGAGAGAGTAACTCTGAAAAGCACCCAAAATGATCAGGGAAATACAGCGAGGCAGGTAAAATGATGCCAAGCTGAAGAGTAGCAGATAGCTGTAGGCAATGAGCATGCAGCCATCAAGTAAATGAGGGAGATATGTTCCTGTATTGATTTTTCTAAGGACAGAGAGTTTAGCCTGCTGTTTTGAAATGTATGGGTAGAGACAGGGCTGTGCAAAGTCACGCAGACTTTCCTGGAAATGGCTTATCATAAACCAGATTATTTTAAACTTCTGCTAGTGCTGCCTACTATTATCACCCCAAGTACTTCAGCTGCTGTAACATCTGTAAAACATCCATTCTGGGGAGAAGAAAGGCCCTAACTGATAGGAAGCCACACACAGCTGACACTGCGTCAGCCAAAGAGCTTTAAATCACAGCTCTCGCACTTCTGGAAAACCAGAAAATCTCATCCACCCTTAATTTGTCTTCATAAGCCTCTCCCTCTCAGCCAGTGCCTACCAGAGATGGCTACAATTTGCTCCAGCAGCCTGTGCTGACAGCCACAAGTGGGGAATCTCACCTCTCCTGCCCGGTGCTGCGCAGCCACAACTCAGAGCTGGGGCACAGACACCAATTTTGAAAGGTTTGCATGAGTCCAAGTAACTGGCAATAATAAATGGCATCAGCTTCTGCAGCACCCCAGCGAGGGACACCACCAACCTGGCTGCCTTTATTTTGTATTTTTGGTGGCTGAACTTGTTATTGCTGAGATAGTCAGGTGCAAAGGTACACAAACACTTTTAATCCTAATGAGACACCTGAGAATCTCCATCATCAAGCCCTGAAACTTGCTGTAACACACACTAGATTTTAAAGACAGGCTACAAGGAGCCCAGTGCTAAAACCTTTCAGCAGAAAATATAAATATGTTCTGAATAAAAATGCTTGTGAACATACAAAATACGTAAATACAAATGACTCTACATTTTTACTTGCATATACATACAAAGCACTTCTACAGGAGTGCTGAAAAGCACCATTTGTATCATTCACACAGCAGATTTGACATCTTGTCTGCACTCTACCTCAAAAGATAAATTGGATTTTCGTAGGATACAAGGCCTAGCAAGATATTCATGTATTTGATTCAAGTTGCAGTGGGTCTTGATTTTAAATGTACGGAAGACAAAACACCACACAACCGCAAGGTGTAGCTAATGAGAATATTCTAAGCAGTCACCTATTTATGAATTTGTCTAAAATATCACATCTGTGAATAGACAGGCAACAGCCTGACTAGCCCTGGGGACCTGGATTTCAGTCTTGGAACCCCCATCTCCTATCATTTATGACCACAAGGTTTCCTGTTAAACATCAGAACATCAGCAGATGCGCAAAAAGAAATCTCTCCAGCCCCAAAAGCCTTCCTTTCAGACAAACCCAAAAGCCGTGGCTTGTTTCCAAGAGTTCTGGTGTGTGCAAGGGGAGAGGACACGTGTCACTTAACAGCCTCTTCCCCGTCTTTCTGAGGAACAGGCCAGGAGCCATTTGAACACGTTGTGGATGACATAACTTGCCATCCCGACTATCCTGAATGTAAGAAATGGTCTGTAAAGTGCTGAGTAACATCCCACGGAATTTAGCAGAGCTGATAGTACAGGCACCCACCGCCTTTAGAAACATAAATAAATGCAGTATTAACAAGTATAAAGGCATACACAGCTTTTTGTGAGTACATCCGGGAGACTGCAAAACAGCGACTCGAGTATTTACACAAAATTTAACTTCAAGCATGTGAGAAAGTCCAACAGGCAGCAAAATGTGTGTTCAAGGAATGGGCTGAACCAGATCCCAGAGGCACAAAATTAAGCCTAACGAAGAAATCTTTTAGCATGTCATGCAGATTTACCTTCACCTTTTCTACATTTACAGTTTGCATTGAGTTGGAAAGGAAAACTGCTTACTAAGACATTCCAACTTTGAACTGGAAAGTTTGAACAACACAAAATCTTTTGAAGAATGAAAAAACCCATGAGCCATGTAAAAAAAGTACAACTTCTCATTTAAGTAACCGAAAAAGGACCATTGTCTTAATGCTTTCCAAAATGAAAATAAACTGTTCTTTTATACAAGTCAGAGACAGACGAGACATGAAAGCCATGAGAAAAATCATTAAACAAAGCTCCAAAGTGAACAGCTGGGAGAAAATTTATCCTGCTGGCCCTTACAGCCTAGGAAATAATTTTCTCTCCCCTGAAGTGGAGGAGATAAATGATCTAACTGAAGTTAGAGGAAAAAAGTCAGTTTAAATCAACGTTTCCCATTACTCAAAATAAAGAAAAAAGGAAGAACAATAGAAGACATCTCATGTTCAGTTGAAGGAATACCAGCTGAGCCACACTTTTCATTTGATGATCATCCCCTGCTGTGTTTAGGCTGAACTAAACCAATGTTTATGTGGCACAACAGAGCTAGAATTACTTGTCTCTTTAGACGCTCACTGATTCCAGACCAATACCTGCCTACCGACTCCTGCATCTTCACAATGATGGATGGCAAAGATTAAAGGAAAGGAATCACAATTCTGTGAGCACGTGCTACAGAAAAGTGGTGCTTTATAGTGTAGGGAGGGAATGAAATGCAGGGGCAGCACCTCAAGATTGCAAGAAGTCTTTACATTTGAGATACGATCTCACAATCTGCTGAAGGATATGTGAAGTTTGGGTGGGATTTTATAGAACTTCTCTATTTAACAGATCAACCTGAGAGTTCCATACACCCATAAATAGAAATATTTTTCAAAGATCTTAGGACACTACAGGTAATCTGTATTTCTTAAATGACAAAGTAACATCAGAAGAAATATAAAAACTTTATGGTTTTATTTAGCAACAAAATTAGTATTTTATTCAGCATTACATACATTGACCCTATTTAACCAGTAAAATCACTGGCTATTATTCAAGTATTAAAACTATGTATCAGGGATTAGATAATCCATTCTTTCCCCCCCTGTATTACTGGAAAATGATATTCCTCTAATGAAAATTACCTTTCAGACTGTTCTGAACTTCTAACGCGATGTCGAGGGCATTAAACGGCAAAACTGGATCAGTGGCAATTTGCAACGTCACTTGTCCTGTTAGCTGAAAAATACAAAAAAACCCAAAAACCAGTCAAATGGTTTCCAGCAGATTGAATAGCCAGCACTTCTTCTGGAATGGCACATGCTTTCATTATATTGGATTTTCAGGAAAATGTGATTAAAACCCCATAAGCACATATTTATGAAAACTAGTATGACCACGGCCATTGCTTTTCTATACAACATTAGAAAAAGTTCAGATAATGCAATTTATGACCACTCACGAGAATCTTCCTTCAGAGACTCCTAGCACACTGCAGGATACTCTGAAGTACCTCAGTTTTGCTTTGTTTTAAAATAAAATATCTCAATGCTCTAAATGCAGGAATGAAGCTTACAGTTTTACTTAGTTCTCTGGTCTTAGCTATTGGATTTTGAGAGTTTTCACAACTGAAATAAAGAATCACAGACATTAATGATCAGGAGATCAAGCCTAGGGCTAAATGCAAGCTGACCTGAAAACCCAGTGCATTTTGAAGTTTTGTGTGACAACGTAGATGTACAACTTCCAGACTGGACAGAACACTGCTTTCTCTCAGTAACTCAGAGAAAGAAATTCCCCAAAGAGAACTCTCAGTCCACTCCAGACAAGTCGTCAGCACCTGCCACAAAAAGCCCGTGGCATGAATGCTTCCTTTTGAACAGTTCACAGATAAGGCAGGGACTGAGTGGCCTGAAAGCTTTTTTCTGCTTACAGAAGGTCAGTTCTCCAGCTCGAGGCTTAGACATGCTACAGGGGCTGTGTATAGAAATACATCTTTCTGCTGAACTACACCTAGCTGTGATTAAACAGAGGATTTCAGTCTCCAGGCTGCCAAGTCCATCACTGTTCATGGGAGCTATAAAAACACACTGACAAAAACATGCAAGAAACTTTCATTCATCTTCTTCATATCTCGATATTGCACAAAGGGAAAAAAATACCTGTAAGGCTGTGCTCTACAATGGAATGATGGCTGCAGGTGATGGTGACCGTGTTGATAAAAATGTGGACCGAATAGAATCGTATTGTACAATTCTTCCCAAGGTGTTGGGGCAGCAAGAATAATATCTATCCTTCAAAAGCAATATGATCGTTTCTGTGCCAAAAGTAGCATTTTAACTTTACAATAGGAAGTAGCAGGAAAAGACAACAAGCCTCAGTAATATTAAAAACAATAGTGCCGCAATTGAAAAGGAAAACCATCTCCCAGGAAAGTGGATGAAAGCAGGGTAATATCAGAAATACAAGTTTCCTGGAGAAAGATTTAATAGAACCCCACAACATTGCTCAGAAAGCACAGAAGAAATGACCTGGCCACAGGCTGGTTTGGGTACAGAGACTGAGGGAATGTTGAGTATCAGACCGCAGCCTCCATCTGAGCACAGATATATGCAGTGAAGCTACAGAGATTTACCTCTAGAGACAACAGTATCACAGAAGGCATGAAGATAAAAAACCCAGACTTTCCATAAATACAGAGAGAAAATATAGGGAGGAATAATGCTATGTCAGTCCATTATCAGGAAGAATAACTAAGAGTGAACTTACAGGCGAAAAATCTTTTGTCTGGACATCTGTGTTAAAATATCACACAGTAACCTCTCATGCAGAAACTTCCCCAAACTTTCCAGCTGCAGGGGCCATCAATGCTCAAAGGCCATTACATTTTCCATCAGTGATTATATGCAAAAAGTGTCTGGGTTGGAAAGCACTGAAAAACATTGGTCTTAGAGATATCAGAGAGATATTACGGAAATACAAAAAATGAAACTGTTAGGGCAAACTAAAACCTGTACAAGACTGTACCCAAACTGGGTCCACATAATCCAGCCATAAGCAACCGTAAAAAATCTGGTTCTAAATATCCAAATGCTACACGAAAACCTTCCATGGCCTGCATGGAACTCTTTCCAGATACAGCTGCCCAGAACGTGAGCACCCTTGTGAGTGGCTACAGATAACAACTGCGACATTGAAACGACGTCCTAATAAGAAGTAGTATTCTACACGGACCCCAAACCCACTGAACCCCAAAGAGCATTATATCACACAAAACATTTAAATTCTTCCTTGACACCCTGTTTCTGCAAAAACTTTAACTAAATGGTAACGCAAATACATATTCATAGGTCTTTTAGGAAGGTGCATCAACAGTTATACCTTGTTGCTGATACTTCACAATCTGTTACCGCAATGTTTAAGAACACAAAAGCAAGGAAAAAATGCTTCTTTTCTGAAGCAGGAAAGTGGCATTTAAAGAGAACAATATCTGAGTAAGCAACTTTCCTTTTTATCATTATCTCCTGCAGAATCTGGCTTGATTTTTATAAGTTCTCGCCTTATTTCTATTTCTCCCAAGCAATTTTAGTTCGCTTTTGACTACAGAAGACCAAACCAGTTTTCTTTTTCCTATTTAAATAAAGTGATACCATCCAAATCTTATGACTGACTGAAGCACTTTTGGAAATTTTATAGAGTCTGTTTCTAACACCGCAGACACCTGTGTGTTAGCAAACAGGTAGCGGTGGTGTTTATTAAATCACGTACTTCATGGGCTAATCTGGAAGAAATCAATCATGTAAAGGAAAGCTCAGAGCATTGATTTGAACAGAGTAAGTAGTAATGCTGCAGAAGCATATATCAAACCCACATAAAGCATCAAGACAGAAAAGGCTGCTGATTTCTTATTTATAGCCTTATTTTTGGATATACCATTCCCCCGAGTGTAACACTGAATATACATGGAAAATAAAGACAAGCTTCTGCCCCCTTTTCCCAGGTGAAAAATGGATCAGACTGACTACTGAATTATTAAATGCAAGAATAATTTAGAAAAGAGTAAAGACAACAATTTTCTCATGAAGTGAAAAGCTAAGGCAGCGTAATTGATTCTATTCCCATACTGAAGTGGTTAAAACATTAATGAAAACTTCTCAAATAGCATTTACACATAATACACATACAATAGACACAGTAATTGATGTAACATTTACACAATTATCAAGTCTAAGAAAAGATCTTAGAGTTCAAATGCTAATTCCTCCCATAATGATCTTCTCATTTTAAAAAGAAAAAAAATAATGAATAACACTTCCACTGCACTCGGCTGTGGGAAAGGTATTCTTCAGTAGATGAGAAGTATTTGGTGAACTTCCAATTACTTCAAAAATAAATATTAATATAAAACATAACAATAATTGTAGAGTTATACTGTATTTCTTCTCTGTGAGGGTGGTGAGGCCCTGGCACAGGCTGCCCACAAAAGCTTGGGCTGCCCCTGGATCCCTGGAAGTGTCCAAGGCCAGGCTGGACAGGACTCGGAACAACCTGGGATAGTGGAAGGCGTCCCTGCCCTTGGCAGGAGGTGCAACAAAAGGAGCTTTAAGGTCCCTTCCAACTCAAAGCATTCTATGATTCTAAGCATACTGCAAAATAAATGTATTTAAAATAGGTTTATACCGAAGTAACTTTGTTTCAAGGTCTTTTACCTTACAGCATAAACATCTTTGTAGGAAGGAAACAACTGCTGGCCCTGTCTTTACCACTCTGACACTGTGTAGATCCCAAAAGATAAAACCAAAAACCACAAACTTCAAAAAATGATGGTGTTAAAGATGATTCAGTATCACGTGACACTTCCTAAATGAAGCTGTAGGTTCTTCTCTCCAAAGTTTTACAAACCATTCAGGAACTATGTATTACAATTCTACACAACTTATGAGTCTAATTTGACTACAAAAGGCAGGAACTTTAGGTGGATCCACAACAGTCTCTAAAGGACTATGAGAAAAAAATCATTACCTGGATTAAACACACACACTATGTTCCTCTACATAAATTATAAATATACTTTACCATTTTAGCTGGTTTACAATGCAAATAAAGAAAGGAAATGAAGTGGAGGTGGAGGGATTCATCACAGATTTTTTTTTTATTATTTTTTTAATATGTCACACCTGTTTTTTCAGTGAGATAAACTCAGTTTTCAAGATATCTTCCTCAAAGATGCGAGGTACCAACTAGCAACACAGAGCACGTCTACCGCCATACAAACTTTTTATTTTTTAAAAAAAACATGAATACTTTAAATCCAGGCTAGAAAAATGTGAAAGGCTGCATGCAGTCTCTCTTACACAGAATCAGTTTTGCTTTGGGGGCACGCTGTTATTGAGCCTGCCTTGCAGGGAGGGACACGCCTGCAAGCGCCGTCTGGTTTTACTGACAAGGCAGGCACGGCAACCCAGCCTCCATTCTGCCTTAGCAGGAGAGGCTTGCAAGATGAATAAAATGAAAACATATTTAGTGGATATGAAGATATGAAAATATTATGCGTGAGAGAGATCAATCTGCTAGAATAAACATCAGCATGCGGCGTGCAGGCAGTTTCTTTAACACAGAACTTTACACGCCAGTCTTGGGCTTGTCGGGTGTTTTTTGTTTAGTGAAATTTGAAACTGTGCCGTATCCAGCCTGTGCTATGCAAACCTCAGGGGGTGGAAGTGCTGAGCCTTTAGGACATTTTGAGTTACATTAGGACTGCTAAAATCTAAACAGACATCTCAGATCTCTTCATATGCCAAGTTACAAACAACATAACTTAAAAAATCAGGTAAACTGCCATGTTTATCCTTCTGTAAACACTGTCTTCAGCAGTGCCATTCTCCAATTTTACCTGCTGGAAAGAATTAGGCTCAGCTACTTGACACCTTGTGCAGCAGCAGCTCCTTTTTATTTCAAGCCACATGTTTCTGCAACATACTTTTAAAAAAAATTTTATGCGTGTTAACAACACCTTACTGACATCTGTGCGCTTCCAGAGAAAACCAGCACACACACACACGGCAGCTCACCCACCAAAACCATGCCAGACCCTGTGAGAAAAGAGGGAATGCAACATGGCAGTGCAGTAGACCTGTGCAGATTCCCAGTTACAGACTCAACATCCCTCTGTCTCTAAGACTGCCTACTACAGACCCAAGCAATCCTTGGGACTGAGCAGCTCTGAGCCTCAACTTCCTGTGGTATCAGCACTGTTTTTTTCAAGTCACGTTTGCCCTCACACCTGGCACCTCTCCCTTCACACATTACCCCTGGGGTTCACAGATGAGGAAAGAGCAGGGCAAGATTCTTTGCTGATTAGGGGGATCAATAACAGTGTGTTGAAAATAACACTTTTTTCCTCTTTTTCCTTGTAAAGGTGAGTGGAAAGGTTAACTTCTGTGACTGGCTGTTGCACTGTCTAATTTCATGTGTTCATCTTTTGCACCAAGGGTCTCTCTTCCCGCACACACTGATGAGCAGAGTGACCTGCTGAGATCTTCTGACATTAAATCAATTATAAACAACAGCTTCAGCTTCCACACTCATGTAAATAAAGGAATGAATATCTGCATATATTAAGATCCTCTCTCAGAACCACAACATTAGCAATCTCAAATGTTAAAATAATCAGCCTTCCCCACCTTCTCCACCCTGCAAAATTAAAGAAATATTTTTATTAATACAGGCAAATGTCATGAATATGCTTTCTTCTGGTTCCCCTCATCCACCCAACTTCCTTAACATTATCAGACTTTTTAAATTAAACATGAGAAAGTGAGTCTATTTAAATGAAATCTGTGATTCCCTGGCAATAACAATTTCAGCACCTAGTGTTACCAGATGAATGGCAGCAGTTGTGAGACTTATGATAAATTAATGAGCACTTTTAATAGCGGGATCTCAATTTACTGTGGAAAAATTTGGTGCAGAATCAGTCCACACAGCAGATTTTCTTATATTCATCACCTTCCAAGAAAGTTAGCTGATTCACACAAGAAAAGTCAGAGGCAGGAACATGAGAAAACAACCAGTTCTTTGAGCCTCTATCTTTCTGAGAACCACATTTCCATGATTAGGCAAAGAAATAGAAATCTGGCCATAAACATGTTCATTTTGCGTTAAAGCTGTCAAACTTCAAAAATTCAAATTTCTTAAATATTCAGTAGTACCATATGTGGGATTTTTTTCTTTTTCCTTACTGAAATCTACCTTGGCACCAGGGCATGTAGTCAGACGACACATCAAATGGTATTTTGGGGTATCAGACACTCAGTGGTTTTTAGCACACTCTGTGTTTTAGGACAGTAGAGGGCTCTCTGAGAAAGCAGTACGGTGAGTCTGTGCTACAGCAGGTGAAGCAGAGCACAGTAATTCATAAGAAATACCTATTTCTGACCAAGAAAAGTATGAGGTCTTGCAAATATTAAACACTTTATTTCAACATCCCCCTCTATAATTTAATATTGTTTTATTTACACTTAACACAGAAAATACTGATTAGGAAATAAAAGTGATTGTGAATAAAACATGGATTCTCCCTCTCTTCAGGTATCCGGTGCACAGCAAACAGCACTTAACTGTTTCTATTAGGGTGGCACACAGCACTAGGCATCCCAAAATTACACATTAAGATAATCCAGAATTATGGTAGCTTGGGCTGATTCTAGAATACAGATCTCTGTTTACATGATCACACCCCCTGTTTTCTACATGACTCGTGATGACGTTCTGAGGCACTGAGAAATTAAGGTCAAAAGTATTCTCTTCAGTGATTAATTTGCTTAAAATCTAATTTGTTGGCCAATTTAGTAATATACAGCACTCAGAGCAGTGCAAGTACATTTTGTATAGATTTCATTCACAGCTGTGAGTGATCATTCATCCCACTACTTTCAGTTTCTTGCACAAAAAAGAAACTCATACTTATCTCTGCTTTGCTTTTTGCATACATGTAGAAATTACTACTTTTCAGATTGTATGTATAAGTATATGGGGATAAATATTTTTTGTGTATCTAAATGCATCTATGTGAATTTCTTAATATCATGGTGTGATTTATGGGGTTGTCCTGTGATGGGCCAGGAGCTGGACTTTGATGATCCTTGTAGGTCCCTTCCAACTCAGAATTTTATATGATTCTATTAAAAATACACTTTTTAAATTGCATTCATTTACAGCGAGCAATGATTCCTCATGCCCTGGGTTATAACTCCTTGATATTATCCAGAGTTTCCTTCCACTCCTACCTTCCATCCTCATCACGCTGCTCCTCACACAGTCAGAGCCTGGCCCAATTTTGGCAGTTCTCACGCTCGTGTTCCCGCAGGCGCAGAGAAGAGCGATGATTAACTCACTTCCAAGATAACGGCTTTATTGAGTTAGGCTTGGCACCGTGTCCATGAACCTGTGCTCAACCCAGTTTGTTTGGAACTGAGACAGAGCCACTTTCTGCCTGCACAGAACACCCAGGGTTAATGCTTACACAGCAAGCCATGAAGTCAACTTAAAGCACATGACGGTAAATATCAATAAACTTGAGATGATTTTCTAATCATGTATTTCATATTTATGCATGTCAAATTCTAGAGGTATCGATGGGCAAGGACAGGGTTGAATTAACTTCTAGAAGGGTCACTAGATTAAAACCTTTTGTAAAAAGAAGAGTTAGTCAGACTTTTCCCCAGCATGTGCGGCTATGAGCGTGCAAAAGGATGTAACAGACTGGTTTTCTGCACTTCCTGAGCTGAGGGTGAGGAAGCCACACCATCACAACACAAATCTTTACATCATTACAAACCCTCATGCTGGATTTCTTACAGAGAATTCTAAAAATCTGCCCTGGTGCTAGCTGTTTCCTAGCTCCCACCTTAAAGCCAGGTTGCTCTGGTTACCAGCTGCGGACTTTGAGGGTGACGAATACTGAAAAGTTTGCTTTAAAGCAGAATGATTTGCATATTGCATTCCCATAAACCCAGACACCATCACTGCACAGGGAACGACCTCTTAAATGCTTTCATTCTCTGACCCTCTTCAGGTGTGGAAGAGGAGAGGAAAGCAGTGCTAGATCCTTTTCAAAGAAGCAATGTTAGCTGCCTGGAGCTGGCTACAGGCAGTCCTGAGGAAACAGATTTAGCGATTGTTCTGGTACAAAGAGAAATATATAATGAAATATGAAGCAATGTTTATCTCCATCTATCAGAGCAAAAGACCTCTAATGACAATGATCATGTAGAGAAATTGCATCTTGGGCAGATGTTAGCTACCTTAAACCAAAACTACATAGCTTGCTTTTCTTTATTTGCATGAGTAATACACACATTTGCAGGGTAAAACAAGCAGCTGGCTATCAGTGCACACACTTAAGCACAAAAAAATGTGTTTTTTTCTTGTTATAAAGGGAATTTTGAAGTAAAGAAAGTAATAAGAGATAAGGGGCATCAGTGCAGATTCCTGTGGACTGGTATGAAAACAGAAACCAGGCTGTGATTAAGAGCCTGGACACCACGATCTTTCACGCTACTGATGGCCTTCCCCATGTTTGCTCCCAGTTAACGAGCATCGTTCCCTTTCCCTGACTTATGTGTGTGTTTAGGGCACCAATCAGGATGTTAGCACAAGCAGCCCACCTTACTCACAGGATAATCAAAGCACAAGATGAGGGGACTCAACAAGGTAATTGATAATTTTGTTAACAGTTGCCAGACTCTTGGCTGGGCCCTGCCGCTCTCAGAGCCTTCCAAGGCAGACAGTAATGACTTACAGACAAAAAAAGCAGCAGTGCAAGCCTGCGTTTAATCACCTGGGTTCACGAGCCCTCTACAGCAACAGATCAGCCCAGAAAACAGTTATGTTGCCTTACAGCCCTAATTAATCAAAGTATCTCCTCACACACTTCAAGATACATGCATGAACCAAGCGTCTTCCCGGGCTGGAAACAATCCCAGGATCATACATTCAAGGACACCCAAGTACTTCCTAAGTTTCTGTTTGATCTGTAAAGCCAGTTCTTCCATTGAATCTACAGGACTCGGTCTGAAACTTGTGGCATTGTTAAAAACTAGATAATAGTCATCAGAGGAGTGCAATAATAAAGAAATCTGCAATAGGAAGTTTCAACCACAGCTTTCAGTTCAGACCTCGATATCATCTTTTTAATCACTCTCCTTTTACAGAAATGGATTTGATTTAATTGAACTCTGAAAAAAAAAAAAGTCTCTCATCATACTTCATCAGCATGCAATTATTATTCAAGGCAAACCATATGTACTATTAAGCATTCTTAATTAAAATAATGCATATAATCTGCTTCAGTACTGAACAGTCATTCTCCCTGATGTTCATTATTATTTTTCTTCCATTACTGTGACAATACACTTTTTTTCCCACTTTTCCTCATCTATCTCCATTTCATTTATACACTTTTTCAACATTTATTATCATGGTATCAGGACATTGAGATGCATTAATACACCACCATCCTTAAACTTTTGAAGTTCATTGCATGACCTTCAAAATGAGTCAGACCTGACTATGGAGATTGTGACATGAGGATGAGTAAATGCTGTTAGAGAAGCCTTCCACTATACTCAGTTTAGCCCAAATTTTATTTGCAGTTATGTCTTTGCAGTGGCTATACTAAAAGAAGAATACATGCTAGGCAGCAGCCAGTCCTTAGAAAGAATTTAGGGAGAACCAGGGACAATAAAAGACAGAAATTGAATTTAGGAATTGAAACACCTGAAGAAAATAATCCACGATGGGTTGAGGAAATAGTTCCTTGAGGAACTTGTCAAACTTAGTCAATTCAGCATACTCAGCAGAATAAGCATTATGAAAAGATTCATGACATTACATATTAAAGTCTCCCTATCCTCTCAAACTCATAAAACTCGAGATATTTAATTGTTATACAGAGAAAATACTGCTCTTTTCTCTCTTGCCACCTCTTGATGCAAAGGTACAACCAATTTTTCCACTTAGGTCACTCTGATCAGTCAGGATTGGAGCACTGACAGTTCATTAAACACGACAGACTGGCCCTGAGGGAGAGACACCAGTGGAGCACAGTGCTGAGATCCAGGGGAAGCTGAAAATACATTGTTCTGCAGTACAGAGCTCACAGGAAAGACCCATCAACATTAAAAGGCACATTCTACCTCGGGGGAGAATTCACTGGGGCTACCCCCAGACACCAATCTATGCTGCAACATTCACAAAGAGGCTCAATATCCCTGTTGGGCAATTACTTCAATTAGGGTTAGATTCTGCTCTTGGATATACTTGCATAGTATTTACCAAGAAAGAAAAGTATTTAACCTTCTTACTGGTATCAGAATTCAAAGGCGGAATTGCTGTGAATTTTTTCACACTATTTTTCGTATCAGAACATTCAATCTTCAATGTAACTAAAATAAGAAGTAATCAGTTGACTTGCAATAATAATTTGAAATTTAAACCTCAGAAGGAGATCTGTAATTAAACAGCGTAACTTCACAAATAAAGGTGGGGTGAGGTTGGTTGTTTTATTTTAAAAAGAAAACATTAATTAAAGATGAATATGTTTGGGCCTGAGCAACCTCCCCTCAGGCTCGGGGAAAATGCCAAGTCTGACAAACTCTTTGAGTCTTAGGAAATCCCAGGTCAGTTTGATGAACCTACTGAAGTATTTTCTAATTAGCTGGCATGCTCCTGAGGCTGCCATTTTATCTGAAAAAGAAACTCCCTCATCTTTCTAACTTGTCCCTGAAAAACGTTGAATAAAGACCTAATAAATAATCGTTCTCATTACCAAATATTTATATAGAACAGAGAAAGAAAACTCACATCATAGAATGGCCTTTGAAATTCCTAAGGAACCCTAGCAATAAAGCTCAAAGTATCTGAAGGTAAAATTGAGATTTATTAGCACATCTGGGTCTGTAATCATACACCTGTTACTGAAATCATTAAATTATGATGGGCTTTTCATTCCACTGTATCTTTATGTGGGTTCTGAATTAAAAAGGCATAGGCACCATGATCTGATGGAAAAACAAGTATTACACAGAGAAGCACATTTTAACAGAATATAATCTTACAATACTGCAGGAAATGTTACCACTTGCTCTTCCAAATACGAGGGCAACAAGGGTGAAGATCTGATCACTGCAGTGAAAGAAGATGAAAGGGAAATAGTTGAAGAGTCTGGAGAGTGGAAGGGGTGGGGTTTGAAAAAAGGTGAACTACTTAGGGAAAAAACCCCATTTTGGAATTTGCTGCACAGCATCAACAGGAGCCTGGGCAATGTCTGAAAGAGGAGACGGCAAGATTAACAGGACAGCTGAGGAACATCATTTTGACAACAACACTAGAGATGGATTACAGGTAGAAAAAAGACTTGCAAGGCAAATATGTCAAGAGAAGAAGCAATCACAATGTAGACAAATGGTTTGATCATGAGGCCAGGGAGAAAGGGATGGAATGAAAAAAATTCTGTAGAATGAAAATGTATCAGAGTCCTAAAATGTCCTTCAGCATACTGTAATCAGTGTGCACTCAGCAGAATTCTCCCATATTCTGTAAAATTTCAAGTAAATTGTCCCACAAAATGAAAAAGCACTGCAGAATATGGCACTGACCCATAGTGAACAACTAAATTAGTGGGAGTGCTGACTGCATCCAAAGTGATACATGCGTGCACGTGTTTAAGTGCACTTCAATTCACAGACCAGAGAAAAACTCATCTCAAAGCTCCTCCATATGTTAAAATTGGAGACAGATGCAATTACAGATAAAACTAATTTTCATACTTAAAAATACATTAAGACTTTCTAGACTCTGAGAATTCCCCCTCCCCCAGACAATGTGTATGGGCATTTGACGTACTCTGAGTAGCTTTAAACTCAGTAAAAATAATCTTCCAAGGAAGTTTGATATCAGAGTGAAATTTCTAGTAGTTATTGCACTATGTCTATATCTTACATCAAAACCACAAAACACATTTTAAAGTTTTTCACTTATATTTTTCAGAGAAACTAAAAAGCCTTCCAGGAACTGTTCTGATCATTCAGGTATAGGACAATGCTGTAACAACTTCTTTTTCTATGTATTCATCCAAGCCTCATCTGACAGTAAGTATATGGGGCCTTTTTGGAGTGAGGAATTGATCAGAATGCATATTTGACACTGGATGTAATGAATAAAAATTAAAATACAGTTTTCACTTAGAGACAAATTCTAGAAAATGATGGATTTTAGAATTTTTGCTCATTAGGCAAAATGAGCAGGTAACAAGTAACAAACACCAAGTTTCTTAATACCATTTAAACTCCATTTCACTTTATCAATACTGACCCTTCAAAACGTTTGAAACAGGAACACTGGAAATGGCACTAAATCTTGCAGTTTTTAAGCACTGCTAGTTGGGTCCTGCTGAGAGCCACAGTCAGCAGGGCTGTCCCAAGAGAGTCTGGAGGCATCGCTGTCCGTTCGTCTGTCCATTCCCAAATGTTTAAATTTTCCGTTCTGAGAACAGCAGACTCTAGACACAATATTAGATTAGACCACTATATTATGCTGATTTGTTAATATTTATTTTACCTTCAGTCCTCCAGCAATTGTCTGCACAAAACCCCCACGTCCCTGAGACAGAGGTTAAACCTGATGGAAGACAGAGTTAATTGCCTTTTCTGCGTACTCTGCTCAAGTAACAACTGACATTTGCAAAAGAGGGGATGAAGGGGGGCACCAGTGCCATCTAAGCTGAGGGTTTTATTTGTGCAGAATATCACATTAAAAGAGCCCAGTAGCTATTAGTGATTATTAATCTTCATTTACAATAATAGCCATATTTAACAAAAAAAGAATAGGTTACGCTGCAAGTCATGAAAAAGTCTTTTTAATTGTCAGCCCCCTGCTTGTCTAAAAAAGCCTTCACCCTATTCATTCAGTTATCATTCTCTAGCTTATAATTAAACTGCTAATGTATAGCAGAATTCTTTGATCTCAAAATAAAGGATTCTTTCACCAAAGAAATTAAGAACACTGTAGTTACAGGAAATTCAAGTTTCCCAGTCAAAATTAAAAGAAACAACCAAAAGTGATGTAATTAAGGAAAAACTATTTCTATTGAACAAGAGAAGGAAAAAACTTTGTGAGAAGTCATTCTGGATTGTGGAACAGTTCATCAAATAAAGCAGCACAAGACTTTTCTCTTTGTAGTTAAATACCTCAGAAGAAAAGAAGTAAGTATATTGTACCAGCACAAATGGACTAAATGACCTCAAAGTTCTTTATTTGAATCTAACGAGCAGAGATAATTCATATATCCTGAAATCTAACTTCAATTAGCATGAGTTATCTCAATGGTTCACAGTATCTCATCCATGGTATTTTATTTTCGTTCTGAATTCATATTTGAGGGTAAAGACAGTCAGCAGCATGTCACAACGCCTGTCTAGACTAATGAAAAAGGAAACAAAAACCTACATGTAGTCACCTGCACTACATACGAGCTTTATTTTAAACACTGAAAGGCAGCAGAACTCTTCAACACAGAGAGTGTCTTGTGTCTTACTGTTCAGGGTGACCGAAATTTGACTTGAAAAAAACCCCAAAAAATCTAGAATTAATTCTGGTTTTTGGTCTGCTAAAAAGAATCCTCTGGTATTGCTGGGGATGTTAACTGCAGTGTGTGTTTCCCCAGCCCAGGTATAGATGGTAGGTACTAAATAAAGCTGGAAACTAAAAGGGATGGAGTCAGCAAGACCCCACACTGATATCCGCCAGCGCCACCAGTCCCTCTGAAAACAGACTCTGAGCTTTGGAATGACATTTCAAAAGCAACTGCTGGCTCAAAGATGTGCCTGGGCACCAGGAAACCCTGGCTCTTAGCTCTGATATCATCATCACCCCTTCCCTCACTATCTGCTTCTCAGGAAAAATGATCTCATTTAACGCACAAGGGTTAAAAAAAGAAGTCAGCAAATCCTAATTACATCCCATTGCCATCAATCTGCATTCAGTTTCCATGAGCTTTGGATCAGGCAGTTCAATGCGTTTTCTAAACAATATAAACATATTACTGTGGTTGTTTAGCAGTGTAAAGGATGTGTTTTGCATTTTTCTCTTCATTACTTTCTTTGAATTAAAACCACTAAGCCTAGCAAGAAAAGCAACACAGCTCAGTCTCAGTGCACTAAACCAACCAAACTGAAAGTGAGAAAGAGCTTCTTTCTCAACATTAAAAATCTTCCTAGTAAAACCACGTGACTCAAGATCACCTCAAGTATTGCCTACACAGACTCTGAAAACAAGATTTCTAGTTTTGCTGGCTTTTGAGACACTTTGAAAGCTAAGATTATCGGAAGAGACAGTAAATTTAAAGTTATTAGTTGCTCATTCTCAATCACACTTCAATAATTTTATTACCTACCTAGTCATATAAGAACGGAAGCTTGAAAGTCCACTACAACTATGGAAATTACGGTAAAAATAGTCCAAGAAACCCAGTTATGCATCAGAGGAGACTGCAGGATTTTACAAGAGTATATATAACTCCCCGATGCTTTGTTCTGTTATTCAGAAAATACCGGAAAATCATACAACCAGGCATTAGAAGTTTATAGGACTTCGCTAATGAGTTGCTAAGCTTAAGTTCAACTAGTTCAGGCAAAGATTGAGGAGAATGAAGGGTCACTGTATTTTTTTTCTTCTAATTAAGAAAGATTTCAATGAATTTACAAGGACTCAAAGTCAGGGTAGAAAAGAAATTTCCTTGTCTAAGTACTAAGCATTGGTTGGTTTCCCTCCAAAAAAGGTTGTATTGCTTCACGTGTTCAAATAAAACTCAAAAGTTGGTAGAAATAGTTAGTTTAATAACAAGGACATAGTTTCTATAGTTTCTATGGAAATTTAGGGAACTGTCCTAGCTGAGAACAGAAATTTTTAAAAAGTATTGTCTTCAACTCTTATAATCTTCAGAAATTCACTGTTTTCTTTGCCTCCTCGTGAAAGTGACAAGTGTCAACCTGTAAATCAAATGACTTTATTTCTTTCTGTTTACTTCCCAATTTTTCATGACTGCTTCCATATTTCTCCTATGAGTGACAGCCAAGACCTGTGCTCTGATGGAGAAGTTGAGCTCTAAAGCAGAGTGCTTCTCAGGTTAATATCCTGCCAACAGCTTCCAAGAGAAATGCACAGAACACCTGGAAAACACTGTGGACAGGCATATTCCAAACAAAAAAAAACCAAAAAAAACCCCCAAAACAAACAAAACAAAAACAAAAACAAAAACAAAAAAACTGACCAAAAAAAAAAAAAAAGGAGAGAGAAAAACAACCAAAAATAAGCTTGCACCTTAAACTGTTTACAGAGAAATGAAATTTACACCTTAAGCTGTTTACAAGGAAATTAAATTAAAATAATCTTTCACAGAAGGGCTATTCTGGAGGAGGGTTTTCTATGTGTTATGTCCCTTTGATGCTGCTGCTGCTTAAAAATTAAGGTGAGAGACAATTTGAGGGTCTGGAACCTAACTTGCAAGTAATGTACTGAAGAGAAACGTGATTACGCAAGGTTTTGCTGTTTCAATCCCCTGTTTGAAAGCAATTTATACACCTTTAGCTGATTACACTAGGCAATATGAAAGTAAGAAGAAATAAAGGGAGATAAGGATACGGAAAATGCTCATTATCAGCTTCTTGAGAGCTCTGCTTACAAGGCACCCTCATGCACAACCAAGAAGCTCAGCTCATGGACTGTCAGTGGAGATGTTTCGTGGTGTCCCAGAACATTTACAGCCAGCACGAGATGCTGTAGGCAAGAAAATAAAAAAGACAGACAGTACAACCAGGCTGTAGTACCTGAAGTGCCGTGTAGATTCCTCAAACATGAATTTGGAGATTCACTCTTCAGTGATTAAGTACAGAGATTTCAGTCTAATTCATGTGTAACAGGGAATTGCCTTTCCAGGTATGTTTAGCACGTGCATCCAGCAAATGATCACTGCCAAGGTTTATAGACTAATGCTGTATAGCAGTGAGGGCTGTGATTGTGCTAATTTGGTCAATTATGTGCTTGCCTTACAAAAGCTCTGAAGTGCTAAGATGTTTCACTAAAATCCTCTTTTCTTAAATTCGATAAAAGGCGTGAGGATATAAATAGCTTTAAATGAGATACTAGAAAGTCATTACAAGGAAAGAGTGTATTTTAAGGCAAAGAGGAAGTTTTTGTTGTTCCTACAGTATTCCCACAAGACCAGCTCTACTTCTATGATCTACATCACTGAAGCAATTCAAGCAGAAACGTACAAAACTTGAAGGTTTTTAATTAAATGAAACATATTTCAGCAGCATATGTCACAGCTTTTCTGAGTGACATACTAAGCATGTATTCATTCTCCACTGACTGAATGCAAGTTTTTTTTATTTCATATATGCTCATAATTATCTCTAAGTTAGATGTAAGCCTTAATAGCAACTGAGGCAAAGAAAGCACAGGCAGTAAATAGAATCATCCTGCTTCCCACAGTGACACAGTGAAAATGATAGAATAAAGAAAGAGACTACAGGCCTTTAAAGAATGTTTCTTGACAGCATCTAAAAAAGAGCAAAAAACCAAAACCTAACCAGCTGCATGCCCACTAGATTTATTTAATAGTTTCTTACTGTGAAGCAAAATTATCCCTAACCCAGAACTAGGCTACTGGATAAAATATCTCTACAGAGCCAAGACAACTGAGAACCTAATTTAGTGAAAGAACACGAAATTCTTGCTATCATTTCTGCTTCTTTTTGTCGCCTCCAAATGCTAGAACGGAATAAAAGTACATAGCCTGAGCCATAAGCAGGAAAAACAAAACAAAACAAAAAATTGAACACACTGGTCAAACTAGCTCATTTCCTTTTTTTTTGTGTTCTTCACCAAGACTCTCAATTCCTTGATCCAATTTTGAATATATTGGGAAAAAACTTAATGCACTATAATACTTTCTAAGGGCTTGCTATTTTAAAAAACTTCGTATGAATTTGCAAGTATTGATTTCTGTTCTTCAAAGTCCACCAGGAAAACTTACCAGCAATTTACTGTGCACAGAAATGGAAGATGAAAAGTAGATCATTAACACCAACATATCACCTCTCTCTGGACAGGCTGAATGCACAGGATATTAATTGGGACACAGATTTATAGCTTTTTATTTTGGAACTAGAGCTCCATTTTTAAAAATGTGCCCGTGTAGTTACTGTCCTCTGTTACGTAATTGCAACACGACTGTCCAAAGCTTGCCAGAATTAGGGTGCTGCTGCCAACGTAAGAACCTGTTTTCTCAGGCGAGCAAGAAAACGACAGCTCTTGTCAGGACACGAGCGCTGAGTAAAACCAAAGTCCAGGCCTTCAGCTCACAGGACACGTCACTGCCAGGGGTGCATTTACGGGGCTGAAGTGCATCAGCCAAGCAACTTTAACAAGTCCTGCGCTCTCCTGCACTGTGGTCTGCAGAAATGGTGGCTGTAGAGCCCAGCAGAAGGCACCAAGAGGAGAAAAATTACACGTTCTAGAGTTCTGCTTTAAAAAAAAAAACAACCCAAGCTGAATCTCTTTTGTGACACCACGGCAATGAGAGACTGATGATTTAATAACTCTAAGGGTATGATGAGATAAAAGCCCTTGCAGTGGATATGGATATTGACCGTACCCAAGTATCTTATGGCTTATTTTTGTTTACTTCTGTTTAACTAAGAAAAACAAATGGCTCTAGAGTATCCTGGTCCTTCTCCAGCAAACACAGATTAATTAAAAAATGTGCCAGATAACAAGAAACAAGATTTGAAACTGAATTCTCCCATTAAAAATTCATCTTATCTGTTAACTACATATTGTAATTTGGAAAGAAATAAACTGTCTAAGGTAGACTAATCAAATATGTCATAGAATTCATCTCATTCACCCCCTGCCATGGGCAGGGACACCTTCCACTATCCCAAGTTGCTCCAAGCTCTGTCCAACCTGGCCTTGGACACTTCCAGGGATGGGGCAGCCGCAGCTTCTCTGGCCAGCCTGTGCCAGGGCCTCCCTCACAGGGAAGAATTTCTTCCTAATACCCAATCCAAACCTAATGTCTTTCAGCTGTCACACTCTTGCTCTCGTCTTTGCTACTGTGACTGTGTTTCGTGAGTTTGTTTACTTCTAACACAGTAGAGAAAAATGCAGTAATATTTCTGTATGGGGTCTCATCCCTTCAAATCTCTAGACAAAAGCATGAATGATCCATTTTTCAACAGAATATCAGTGGAAGAGGAGGCTTTCAAAGAAATACAGCAATATTCTTAGTGGGGTAGAGAACAATCATGTCAACATTGCACTGTCAGTTTACCATAACAAAGCAAAATGGGAAATTTTGAAATTTTCCATGATTGCTAAGGATTTTTTTAATTGAATCATAAAAATCCTTTCAGTTAAAGATGTTTTAAAATTTTCAAGTACGTGAAAATCCTAGTTTAATTTCTTTTTTTAAAATTTGCTACTTTAGCAAAATCTACCTCGTATTTGGACTGCTTAGTTTTTTCACATTTACCTAGTTTTATGTTGGCTTGATTGCTGTAGTAGTGCTGTTTGGAACATCAAATAACTTACTAATTTAGGATAATGCTCATTTTAAAGTGCTCATTTTAAAATGAAGTGATATAAATGAAGCATTTAGAACACAGAATTTCTGAGATAGGCCGGTTTAGATAAGCACTTGAAAAATTATGTATAGCATACTTCATCTGGAAAAAAAATTGTTACTTAGGAAACAATTAGAAATAGTTCCATATTGCCAAATAATTGGTTTTCCCCTCTCCTGTGAGATTTTACTGTTGACAGAGATTTTCTTCCTGCAAGAGAAAGGGAACACAAGTGAAAGATTCCCAAGCTCATGTGGAAAAAGGAAAAAAAGAGATGAGACAGAAAGGTTTTGATTAACCCATTTCCTCAACATTCAGCATTCAGTCCACTACATTATGCAAAATATCTACTGAGTTACAAGCAAGTTTTTTTTATCTTTGTATTTTTTTGGAAACCAAGATACAATGTCATTACAGTTTTGGCACTTCAGCATAAAAAGAAATGTTTCGTTCTCTTTGCCTCATTAGGATCTCATATGAGATCCTGTCAGCTGCAAGTTTGCTCAGTTTATCTCAAGAAAAAAGGAAGAAAAAAGCTTAACTTTTCCCTTAGATATGTCAATCAAAAGGATTGCACTGGCTGGAACTCCGAGTTCAGAAGAATATAATTCATGTCAGTTGAGACAGAATCTTTCTGTGGGCCCATTTTCTTCACCACTTCTAGAAAAGGTGGTATTTATGTAAAGGCCCGACCTCGCCCTGCAATTAGCCCAATATCAAACTGTGCTGGATAAAGGTGTTCAGTCAATGATTCCATCATGTATTTCTCATTATGTGCTCTTCTCCTAGCTGAGAAGTGCTTTCTCCAGCATCACAGTTTCCCAAAAGATTTTCAAGTATTCAAATTTGAATTGGCCAGGGAGACCAGATATTCAATCATAAAGCATTTCTTGGCTATGTGAAAATTATTAATTCCAAAATTCCTGTGATTTAACTCAGGATCTTCTGCAGGCTGTGTTCATTTAAATTCAAATTTACTCCTTCTTTTCCAGTCATGTAGTAAAGACACATTCCTGCTATTCAAGATCTTTTGTGCAGCACTCTTTTTATTGTATTCGCAATAGTTGCTAAATAGTTACTGAAAAAGCTCCTTGTACCAGATCTTTGATTCTAACAGATATACCTGTCTTCATGTGCTCATATAATTTTACAATCTCTTATTCATTATCATGTTGCCTTTTTTAATTACAATACAGCCGTTAGGAATGGCAACTGTTAATACTGCAGACTCTATGAATTAGCAGTTTTTATGCCAAGATAAAAATATTGAGATCAGAGCACCGCTGTAGGATCATGGCTCTTTCTTCCAGAAGGAAGTTCCCATGAACCAGCTGAAGAGGGATGCAGAAATTTCCAGGAACTTTGCAGCACTGGGTACTGTGCTTTCACCTCATGCAGCGTGACCTCTGACACAGCAAACTGACTGCATTCCATTTTGCTGTCATCTTAAATCAAAGCTAGTGATGAAGTAGAGATACAAAATGTGTTTCTCACTAGGAGTTCAGCCCTTTTGCTTTGTTTAATCTGCTTAGTGCTGATGTTTGGAACAAGCGAATTTCTAGAGTCAATTACCAAAAACATGTTCTGTGCGCTGGGTAACCAGATTATAAATCATGAGACTTCACAAAGCTGGTGTAAAACTCATTGTCAAACTCCTCCAGACTTGTGAATAGTGTTAAAGAAAAAAGCACAGCAGAAGGCATCCACAGAGGATAGAATGGGATTGACTATTTCAGTCGGAAAGGACCTACGAGGATCACGCAGTGTGAGCGCCTGGCAGACTCGGGGCTGCCCAAGCTGAAGAATGGTGTTCAGGGCATTGTACAGACGCCTTTGGAACACTGACAGCCTTGGGGCAACGAGCACCTCACCTGGGAGCCTCTTCCAGGGTCTGACCACCCTTTTGGTACAGAAATGCATCCTAACATCCCGCCTAAGCCTCCCTCGGCACAGCTTAGCCCCATTCCCACAGCCGCTGTCACTGGAGGTTGCTCTTCAGCCTCCTTTTCTCCCAGCAAGACAACCCCAAAGGCCTCAGCTGCTTCTCACAGCACATGGCCATTCCACCAGCTCTGTCCTCCTGGCGACAGTCCTTATCTTGAATACCCAGAAAGGGAAAGCAAAAAGCTTTAAGTACAACCTCTTCTTTGTATCTGATAACCTGGCTGTAGAAAATTATCATCTGGCACTGCCATTCAAACCAAAACCATACACCCTTGAACACACAGCTTTCTGTTAAAAAAACCTGATATTAATTTGTCTTTCATTTATCCATATGCTCTCCCTATCAGATAAACTGTGATTGTTTAACTACAGCTTGTGGCAAGTGACATAGTTTGCAAAAAATGAAAAGCACACAACAAAAACACTGGAGTCTGAGTAACTAAACAGCAAACCATGCTGCAAGCTGGGCTTGACCAGATTTGTGTTTGATTTTACTCTGAAAAGGAGCTTTCTTAAACACTGAGCACAAGAACTAATTTTTCTTTAGGTATTGAGCAACACTAAAGCTGCATTATGAAACCAGTTTATTACTGGTAAATAAAAAGAGTGGTTACCCAATAAAACTGGGAGATGCAAATCTGCTTTCATTGAGCTCAGTTTTCAATAGCTCACCATAAAAACTGCCGCCACTAAAATGGAAAAGCATTTTTAGGAATTTCACTAAAGCATGTACTTCCTTAAACGCCAAGTAATGCATATCCCTTAGGTTTTCAGCAAATATTGCACAAATGGATTTACTAATCTGAAAGCCTATTTACAAACCCCACAACAGATTTATATAAACCATAACAGATATGTAGATCTTACCAATAAAACCTAAATAAAGTTTTGATTAGTTTTTGATTTTTCCCATGCACTTTGCCAGTACAAGCAATAGATTTACTTCTAAATCACAGTTTTGGGGCTCAGATGTTAGCATCAGACTTTAAAATTACACACACAGCCCTCACACATTAACTCTTAATCATGTTTTATAAATTCCAATCAGAACTTCTACAGTGAGTTCTTGAAGTCCAGATGTAATAATGAGTTTCATAAAAGGCTTTGTAATCTCCTTCTCATGTTCTCATTCAAAGTTCACAATAAATCACGCTCCAGCCACAAAGCACCTCAGTTGCTGGGCTTTTTTGTAAAAACAGCAATTTGTCATTATATGGCATGTTTAGCCACGATGCTTCTACAATTCTACTGGAATTATATCAACAACAGATGCGGAAAGGACTATTTAAATTTAAGGCATGCATTTTAAGCAGATCTAGGAATCAACTTGCCATAGTGCATGCAAAGAACTAATCCTCTTCAGGCCAATTTTAACACCCTTTCAGTTCAAATTTCAAAGCCTAACAGAAATTATGCTGCCGCTGGAATAACTTCTGTGCCACGCTCCACATGCACTTTTCACTGTCATCTTTCCACAGGCACTAAAGCTTGTATGGCAAATCAGATCTGAGAGCTGAAAACAAAACAAAGCCTGGAGCAAAACCAACAGCAAACCCAAATGATTACTTTTCAGTCAGATCGAACTTAATCCTGCTCACTCCATGGCAGCATCCAGATTGGCTTAGGGGAACTGGGAAACCACAAAAATCAGAAACATTCAGCTGATGGAGGCATCTGATGATCTTAATTATTACATTAGCTTCAAGGTCTTTTGAAAATCCAATTCCAACAGCAGGTGCTAGACCTTGACATTCAGTTTGATTCAAAATTCAAAATTCAAAATTTGATGGGATATAGGTGACAGGAGGGGAAGAGGTAGGGAATCAGAAGTGATGCAGCAAAGACAGGTGGAAGAAAGTAGTTCTTGTTGTTTTATAAATTGTTTACTTTTCCTAAGACACTTCTAAAAAGTAGGAAGAAAGTTGAACTGACAAATTAAATTCGAATAATGTTCTTCCACGGTAAGGTAAATAAATTATGTTAAAAACAAGATATGTAACAGTGAAAGTTACTACATCTTTCTTTAAGTACTTACATAAACTGTTTTACTTTAATAGCATTTATATAATTCCTTATATTACATATGGGTTTTCTGTGAAAAAGTCGTTTGCCAAATGATCTCATGACGGAGCAACACCCAAATATGCAAGGTCATAGTGTGCTGAGCCCCAGGCTCTGCCCATCCAAGGGAATGTTCTCCTTATTTTAAGTGCAAATAAAGGCAAGAGAAAGGAACATTCTCTCCCTGTTGATTGGACCAATTTTTCTTTTTAATGACACTTAAAACTTCTGTAGCAGAGCACTTATTCCACTGAGTCTAATCAACTTTTCAGTTGCATAAGTGTAAGTATTTAGCCTTTTGTCTGCAGAGCGCTCCTCCGCATCCTTTTAAGCCTTGGGACTGAATTCCCATCTCAAGCATGGCGCAGCACTGGGGATTACCAACAGGATCCAGAACAGGGTTTATAACTGAATTCCCAACAGGTCTGGCATTCACAAAGCAGAACAAAACTACACATTTTATTCTGAAATATAAAGAGTTGGATCTGCAGCTGCTGCCTCTCACTTTGTACCTGAAGATCTGAGAACGCATCTGCACTTCCAGGCTCAAACACTGGACGAGCAGCTAAAAATCTGACCCGTATTTTTTATATGCACCCTTCATGAAGACCATTGGCTCCTACACTGGGATAAGGCAGAGTGAACTTCACTGAAGTACATGGAACCAGTACTATAATCAAATTAAATTGGGCTCATCTGTTTATGTCAGGTTCGTTTAGCTAACAGAGGGCACTGATCAGTAGTTTCAAAAAGTGAAATCTGAATGATTAAGAAATGCCGGTGCCTTGGCGGGTGACACAATGTTATTAAAAGTAGATTCCTCAAAATGGTATCTCAGGGAAACGCATTAGAGAAGAAATAAAATAAAAAATTATGCAATCTTCACCTCTGTGTTCTAAAGCTGTTATTGGAAAAAAAAGCAATAAATCCCTTAGAATCATGATATATTGCAAAATAAGCTAATTTGAGAAGAAGCCAGTGAATTTTTGCTTGGTACTTTTTGTTGCCTTGGATGTTTTGCAAAGCTGTGATTAAAAGTCTGCCAGTTTCCCGTAGTATACAACTGTTAGTACTGCTTTAATTATTAAAAAAAAAATTAAAATTGTGCACATTTAACATCTTATAAAAACATAGAAAATATCACTCAGTAGATAATCTTTAGTAACATCTTTTTCCAAGTATTTGGATTTCATGAAGTCCAAGTGTTTTCATAAATCAAATAAGCTAGTAGAAGAATGACTTTGCCAATTGAGCACTTTGAATAAATTAAAAAAAAACCCAGTCAGATGCAAATGTATTGCTATTTATTTGGCCATTTAGGAATTTGAACTGTTTTGTCACAGGAAAGTGAATGTTTTCCATTCAGAGTTTCATTGTTCTGAAGAAGTAAGCACACAAGTGTGGATGGATCACACCTGATTGTAACAACACAGAGATTATTTTATTGGTTATCTGGGACAATTTAAAACAGATTAAGTAGAACTTTGGCATTATCTCAGAATATACACGTGCAGTATCCGTGTACACCTATTGCTGATATATCTCAGCAAGAAAACAAATGGGCAATTCTTTCGTCTAAGGAAAAGACAAGGACTCTCTGAGATTGAAGAGTTATCACATAACTAAGAAGGAACTACTTTTTCATGAATGAGTCCTCAAAGTAAGTATCACTCAGGACATATAATTTTATTGGTAAACTGATTTAGATGAAATTTCTCTCTATTTCTACAAAGAAACTGTAACAATATTACTTTCAGATGAGGAAAAGGCTGCAGTATACTACAATATACCATTCCATTACCCCAGAGCAATTTCTATCCTTTCCTTCTACCCTTCTGAAATTTTTTTTTTTTTTTTCATTTATTGGCTACTGGATTCTTGTCATGAAACACTTTAAGTCCAAATGCAGTACTTTGTAATATCAGTTTAAATTTTGAACTGAAATTATTTCAATGGATGATACAGATGCTGCACCTTTAAAAATCAATATTAAATGTGCATGGTTGGAATTAGGCTGCAATTTATGAAACTCCTAGCCATTAGTTTTACAAGAAGGTATTAAAATAATAAACAGCTTCATAGCCAGCATATGATCTCTGGTTATGAAATAGAAATATCATTTCCACTGTAGGAAAGTATATCTTTTATATTGCTTTGGTTTTATGGTTCATTTGCTACAGACAAAACCCAGCCCCTGGCCCAAGGAACTTGCTGGAATTTTGTAGTACCTTCATTTACATTGTTTTTTGACTCATCATAATTTTTTTAAAGTAGATCCTAGTTTTGTCTCACAACTTCTACACTTGACGTGTAGGAGTTCTTCATGTTGTCCAATTGTACTTGGAAAGACAGTCTTCATGCTAATTTTGCAATCCTTCCTTTCAGGAGATCTATTTAAAAACATGTAATTGTGCTTCTTAGCTATACCCAGTTGAACTGCCTGCTTGTCAACGTGTTAGGAGACGGAATAAAAGAAAATAAAGGACCAAGGGCAGGCTACAGTTTCATGCACAGGAGTATGTTACAAAAACATCTAGGAAGATTTTTATCACTGAGAATACATCAGGTTTGTCATACAGAACCAGTTAAAAAACCATTCAGAATAAGAATTTCAAATAAAGATTATCTGCCACTGGGATCAGATTTTCACAGCACATCTGCAATGAAGGCATCAAAGAGCAGGGATTTGAAAGAGGCCCAGTCACTCCTATTAGTGCCACACAAGGAAGTAGAGATTTCATGGTGCTGCATACTGAAATGTGAAGTTTCAGGTGTTTGTTTTAGCTCTGGACCAGGATTTAAGGGCTAAACTTAAATAAGGGCAGACATCAGTTTGTGCTTGGTTTTTTACTGTTAGGTTCCTTCAGGCATCCCATCCCTCAGCTCAGGACATAAAGTATTGGTTCTTGGGAGCTCTTTTCCAGGACACACATTTCTTATGCGCTGTCTAGAGGTTTAATTTTGGTCTTACCCTCCCCGCCTCTGGATGGCCACAATCCCAAGAAATGCTCAGCATCAAGAGCAGGGTTTCAGAAGAGTTCAGCTATTATAGGTATCCACGGATTGGGCTTAGTCCCCTAAGGAAATCTGTAATTTTAAAATTCCTTAAAAGAACCTGAAGTCTTGAAAATTTGGTCTTGAATTCAGAACTGAGCTCATGAAGCAAACTTCAGCATCTGCAATGTGACTGTAGCTATGTCACTGAACAATATAAAGACAAAACACGTCTATAATACGTTATCCAGCTGTACACCAAAGGAAGTTACAAGTATCGTCTAAAAAACAAAATGAACAAAGAAATATACATTTTAGCAGCTGTACTCCCCGAGGTCTTTCCGCAAGTTGTTTGCAAAACCAGCTAATTAACTCTTAGCACAAAAGCAGCGATTTCCATCCCTTGTCACTTGAGCATACAGTAAAGTTCCACTGACTTCACCTCCTATTCACTCAAATGCAAATTGGATTACGCTAAATTAAAAAAAAAAAAAAACAAAGAGAAAAATAATAAAGGAGTAGTTACTACATTATTGTTAGTGGAAACTTCATGTTTTAAGAGGCATGCACTGGGGAAAGAACTGTCTGATTTGACATCTTTGTCAAAAGATCTGCAGACAGAAAAGAGCTCCTACAGAGAGCTGCTACAACAGACAAGGTTCTTTTAGAGTACCCAAAGGAACCATCCTTCTAGAATGTTGGCATCTTCTTTAAAGAAAAATTCATCTTCCTTGTAAAGCCACCAAATTCAGTACATGTGTGCCAATAACAAATGCCTGTGGTAGTACTGATGCTAAAGAATGGATTAATAAAATTAGAGTCTGATAAATTCAGTAATTCAGTGTGTGAAGAATAGGATAGCGGGAAACAGGGGAATATTCAAATAACCCCAGGCATAGTCGTACCTATTAGAGTAGCAAGCTTTAGATTTGTTTTTTCAGATTTGTTCAGATTTAAAGTTGTTGGATTTCAGTGGCTGAATACAAATCAAATTCTATGATTCTACAAACCCATGTGTTGACTTCCCTTAAAAAATGCATGCACTTTTCCAATTGTCTGACAACTTTTACAGCAAACTTACATTTTTGAAAGAAAAGCAAAGGATATAAAACAGATTCCTCTCATTACACAGTAAAAAGTCACCATTGGACAAACGGAAAGCAATGATTTTACTTGTGCAATAAATATGCAGTGGCTTCTTTGCACAGTCATGACCATCAACTAGCAGATAAAACCTCCCAAAAGAAAAAAAAAAAAAAAAAAAAAAAAAAAAAAACCCCAAAAANAAAAAAAAAAGAAAAAAAAAAAGACACCTGTCACAGACATCTTTGCTGAGATCCTGTCACCAATGCAGACAGAGCTGCAGTCAGAACGCAACATTAACCGAAATAAGGCACTGCAAAGGAAGGAATTGATGTAGAAAATGTAACTTCTTTCCAAGGCAGGAAAGTCCCACTAACACAGGTGCTCACGTGGCCTCAGTACAGAGAAAAAAAAATGTCCACTTGGTCACAGTCAGTAGCTGAAATTTCAGCACATCCCAAATATTTGTCACATTCCACCTTCAGAAATCTAGCTCCAGCTTTGAAATATGCCCCGGTCTTTGTCTACAGTGTCAAACAAATCATCAAATTTTACAATTTCATTCTGCATTCAGGTGAGAAAATGAAGTAGTTACTCAGTTATTGTAAGCACCATTTTTGACTCATGGTATTTCATTTTCTCATATATAAAACAGGGATTAAGCAATGCTTCCTCTCACTCCTACCTATCTTCTTTTGCTTAGTCAGATTGCTGTAATTTGCAGTAAAAAGCATCTTCCATGAGATGTACAAACATCATCAATCTTGGCTTTCTATCCTAAGATTTAAGATGATACATTATGTATCAACTTATGTGTTTATCCTGTGGTTTGATTGGATCAGATGGAGCTGACATATTTGCTTCCTTCACTTAAATTCCATCTCTAGTTTGAAAAATGACGCCATGATTTTTCTCCCTTTCACTGACAGTTGGCAGACAAATCTTGAGAATAACCAAGTACAATTTAGGCCTAAAAGAGGACTCGAGGAACAAAGAGCAATCTGGTTAGGAAGCATTCTGACAGAAGCCAACGGTAACTTTTTAAAAGAACATACAGTCTTACTGCAATATCATATTTAAGGAATGTAGCAGTAATTCTCTCCTTTCAGTCAGAGAACTGAGCAGATAAGAACGTACAGAAACAATCCTCGGGGATGGTTTCTAACCAAGCTGTGCTACTAATGGCAGCTATATTTTTTTTGTTTATTTAGCTTCACTTGTTCACTGAAAATACAGTTCCTGGTTATTTTGATATTTTCATAGTTGTCAGAGTTCTCTAAGCTGAAAGCATTACATTCCAGGGACTCAAAAAAAGAGGGGAAAAAAAAAAAAAAAAAGCCCAGAAACAATCTTGTATTACTGGAGCCTTGACATCTTCCCACAACCTCATGAATATATGTCACAGGAGGAAATGTAATTAGTTCTGTCCTGTAATAATTCTTCCATTTTGAAGGAAGCATAGTAACATATCAGCAGAAAAGATACGGAAAATTTCAGAGGGTAGGGGAATAGAGCTGTTTTTTAATACCTGACTGAACCAAGTGAAGCTGTGCTGGATGGTGCAGCTGGTTCATCAAATTTTTACCAGGGGTTCTGCAATTTCAGCTTATTTTTATTACATAGTCTTTATCCGTCAGAGCTCAAGTACGAAGTGCAAGAGTCCTTGAGGCTACTTGCTTTTAGGAACAAAGAACTACTGAAAAATTCCAAGCCTATCTCCCCTAACTAGGCTAGAGCAGATAGAGAATAGGCTGTCTGGCCAAACACAGTATGACTGTCTGTCAGAAAACCTCATGTCTTTAGCAAGGTCACCTCTTTCACATCTAATGCTGAGAAAATCCCCAGACAGCTTTTTTTCCTTTGAATGTTGTTACTTCCCTGCTCACCACAATTCATGGAGCATCCCCAAAGTTACTGTGCCAGGTTATATCACCAGATTTGCTCTTGTTTTTATGGCTGCTGACAATAGCTACAGAATAAAATACACATTGGTAGAAGGGAGTTTTCAGCAGGTTTGTATTTACCCTCTGCTTGAACTGGATGATATGTTCTTTCATGCACGAAGGCTAAAGGTAAAACAAAAAGTCTCACTTGTGTGCTTAAGAGAATGTGTGCTAAATCAAACCATCCCTGTGAAATACGGATGCCTGTGCTGCTTTGCAGGAAAACACAGACAAGTTTGGGTTGGTGTGTATTCACTGTCACCACAGACACTATAGTTGTGCTTTGAATATTTTCAGTACCACCAGACCATAAATACCAGTAAGATTCTCAGAGCCAGTATATGAGATACTGGTCAGGAAAGAGCATTTAACTTGGGAGTGACTACAACTATTGGCACATTATGCTGCACCTATGCTGCTGCATCGCCTTGGGGCAGAGGAGAGCTCTGAAACAACAACGAATTGCTCCTGTGGGAAGAGAAAGAGAAAAATAAGAGATGCTCCAAGTCATAGTGCAATTTCTCAGCCTGAAAAACCCATGCAGGTGTTTTCACGTGTGACAGAGCATCCAAGAGGTACCACAGACAATTCTGGTATTCACAACAAGGTCAAACTACATATCTAAAAATTCAGTATCAACAGTGGACTGTCTAAAATGTGGATATTGATCAGGCACCCCAGCCTGGTCCTCACTTCACACACTGAGACCTGTGCTCCTGCTACATTAACCTCATTCGGCACCTCTGCCACCTACACCCATCCATATTCCTGATTGTTGGCTGGAGACTTAAATAATTTGTTTTGGAAGTAAAAAATCATAACATAATTCATCTTCAAAAAGACATATCTTTCTCTTGGTCTGTGCAGAACCCGTGCCTTTGATGAAGAGACTGAGAAATGATGGGAAAGTCTGGCACACGCGACTGAAGATGGAAATTTTAAAAATTACATCGAACAGAATACATCACTGAAGAAAGCTAACTGGAGAAATTACCTGTGAAAATTGACACTCTGAAGTGTCTCATTTTCATGGAAATCACAGCATATAGGAGAAATTTCCAGATAACACTCCACACAGTGATGTGGGGGAAGGCTGCCATGTATCTGCCTGGGCCCTGCAAGGACAAAGGGGTTTCTGGGCTTGCCTTGGATATGAAATGTTATCAAGTTCATCAGACTTCTGTTTGCTCAATATTTCACATTAGTTCTGCAAGCACCATTACAAGCTGTTTAACACTTCAGGTGCTGTAACTCTGACTGGAGTAATACTGTGTCTCTGCTGCTCAGAAATCAAATAATTCTGCCAAATCCTCTGTCTCTACACAGAAGAAAATTTCAAATGAAAACATCAGATGCATCAATGAAATGCGGAGATGTACAGCTGCCTCGATGCAGAGGTTATTGGCATGCCCAGACACAACACCACAGAGCTCTCTCAAGAAGGATCTGATTCCCAAAAGGGCACAATGGAGCAGGAGCAACACAGGAATGTGAATGTGCTCTGTTGAAACACCTTCACCAGGAATGACATGCTGTTAGAAATGTCTCTGGTAAAACTCTGCCACACAGACATTCTGTTCACAGCACCATCCTACCGATTCAAAATCTGCACTCGCAGTCTTTCGGATTCTAAGGGTTTGAGACCTTCGTATTAATTTAAATATATTGCATTATCTTACCATATGGAAAGAAGAAAAAAAAGAGCTCACTTGGAGACACCATGCAGGAGGATAAAATACTTGGCAGAGGCAGCACGCACCAAAACACAGATTTTCGCATTTAGATTACAGAGAAAGAAATTACAAAATTATGGACATCACTGAATTGCCACGATGCATGAATGTTCCTCATATTAGAGAATTAACGGGACTAAACAAGGGGTAAATGGGAATACATACCCCTTCCAGGCTTCAAAGGAACAGAACAGTATGATCCCGTTAGAGAATGCCTCAAGTCAACATTCCTGTGCTGCACCTTATCTGTGGTCAAAATGTGAATTTCATTTACCAACAGTCCAGCAGTCTTTTCATTCGATTTGCATAGTTTTCATTTGATTTGCTTCAGGAAGAGAATCTGCCTGTCATCTTCTTGGAAGTGTTTATATTTAAAAAAAATGAAAACATCACAGTATGTTATACAAGACCCCCTTATTTCCTCTAGAAATGGAAACACTCCTCCCTCTTGCTGTTTTGTTTAATGTTTAGAAGTTAATTGAATTACAGTAGTTCTACTTTATGGAATTCCATAATTGGAGTGTAGAATAATCAGGTTCACTAATAATTTTCTCAAGAGCTGTCTGTCAGCACCCATCTCGCATCATAAAACCAATTATATCACTTGTGGCATGCCTTTCTTGACTTTGGTGCCTGCCGGAGTAAAAATCAACACGAGGTTTTTCCAGGGCTGAGCCTGGGTTAAGTGGCACTCCCTGCTAGGGGTCTGCCATTTGAGCTGTTAGATCTGCATCACCCCAGTCTTGTGAGGAGACTCTGGCGAGCACACAGTGGACACAAAAGCATTTTCGAACTGGTTAATCACTCGACTGACCGGTTACCATGAAACACCGTGCTGGGTAACGCTGATGAACTTTATAAAAAAATAGCACATACTTTTCTGAGTGTGCATTCCATAACAAGGTAGGAGTTTTATCTGACTTCTGGTCGGATAGGAAAATCCCTTCTCTGCCATACATTCTCCATTTTAAGACTTGATATTATATAAATATATTGAAATTCAAGGTCTGCAAATCTCATTTAAGATACTCCTAAGTTCTGTACTGTAACACACAACTGGAATGACTATCTCAGCGATTCACTACTAGGAAATGTACAGATTTCCCTTTCTCTGAAAGCTTCAGGTCAGCCTGGTTCTCACAGCAATCCACCCTAAACCCACCTTTAAAGTGCCAAGATCTTAGGAACAATTGCTCTGACAAATTAGATCTTCTAAGCACTCAGATTACAGATCCATCTACGTAATAGCTGCCTGTTCCTCATTCATTTTTTTCCTGCCGCATTCAGCAATCTCCTCCTTGTCAGAGTGTCCATGAAATTAAGGCAACCACTGACGTCAGAGAGCACAAGACGCGATTAGCTGATTATTTGTACTTACACCAAACCTCATGTAAAAAATGACATTGAAGTTCTTACACTGTTACCTAGTTTCAAGCCACACACATAGGAAAAAAACTAAAAATCACTGAAATCCTGTTTCCCTAATGGAGATGAAGGGCTTCAGACCAACACAAGCTCTTCCACCAGCCTGAGTGGCCATCCAAGCAAAGTAGACTGTGAGTGATATGCATTGAAAAATAAGAAAAAAAAGGTACAGTTGCAAATATTTCCATAAATCAGAAATAAAATAAAATTAAAATTATTAAATGTTGAATTTATATATTTATATTTAACATACAGCTTTGTGTGAAAAGTCTTTTGAAATTAAAAGTTAAAATTTCTGAAGCAGGTATGATACCTGTTTTATTTGCAATTGCCGTGCAGTAAATACAGAGTCAATACCACTGAGTATTAACTTCCAATTGAGGAGTAGAAATTCTAACTACAACATAAATCCTCTATAGGTTTTTTTTTTAAGGGCTTTTTTCCCAAAATCAGTAATTTATTATAAAGCTAGCAATTTATAATCTAGTGAAGAAATAACTTAGTCTCATCTGTTCAGAGTACCATAGTGAAAATATGAAGATTTCAGACTAAGGAATAGTAAAGGTGCTTAGTTAACTAATTAAATTGTAGCATTTCCCTTACATGCTGAGGATGTCACTCCACTGCTGCATATACTATTAATCTTTAAAAAAGCTTCCTGAGCTACAGTGTGAAAAGCAAAATGGAAATAAAGTCATATCCTTGTGCAATCTCCACCAAGTTTTATCAAAGAAAATTGTAATGCTCCATGACCCTATTTAAAAGAATATGTAATTATTTAAATAGAGTCAAAATAATTCAAGTCAAGTATCTAATAAATATTTTTCTGCATTGGTCACCATTATAGAGCAAACACTAAATTACAGATTAACCAGATTACACACGGTTCATCACACACTATTTAGTAAATCACAAATTAACTATGCAGTAAATAATCACACAACTATTTCCCTCAGACTCTGGAAAGAGATTTGATGGATCTGTTCAGCCACTTTGCCGTCAAGGATGGTTTAAAAACATCAATTCCATTAAAAGGGCTTCAGAGAAGACTCTTGTCTGGTGCTTGTTCCTTAACTGTCAGGCTCTGACAGGCTTCAAAACCATGTCTAGGATTTTCTGCCTTTTTTTTTTGTTTAAATAGCCAAGCAAACAGATAACAATTAAAAACAAACAAACAAACATAAAGAAACCCCACCACAACCCCAAGAGCCTTCACTGTCTAATTTGCCAAAGATGCTGAGCCACCTACACGTTAAATCTACACGTGGCTGATCTTTGTGAATTTACTTTTGTTGTTACCAGCAGAAACCATGCAACAGCAGCTGTTTTTGCAAAAGAAGTAGCTTTGAATAAAGAAAGGGATCTGTGAGACCTACACCACTCTGGTTTATAAGAAATCCCATTGTTAGAGGTGCATGAGAGCCCGTTAAGTTGGGCTCATTTGTAGCCGTGTCCCTTTGCAGAAACATTGCTGAGCTGGCAGGAGCAGCAGCACTTTGGAGCACGGAGTAATTTTGATTGTGTTAATTACTAACATGGAGGGAGTATTCCATTGGAGAGGAGAGTCAGAACACATTAACTTTGGGAGCACCCAGAACCACGGGGTGGGCACCCCTTCCTCCCATGGGAACACCACAGCTCATAAAACCAAGAACCTGTGCGTGTGAAGGTGCCCTCAGAGAGTCCTCTCCACTGGCAAAATGCACGGCAACAAAACCTCCCACCTCCTGCCATCAGCTGGGGCTCAGTGCCCTGTTCTCATGCCAGGAAGTGTCATGTGAAATGTGAAAAATACGACTGAATCACACAAAAAGAAGCATTTGCACATGAAACTGTTTTCGTCACGCGAGCTGACCAATGCAACAATAAAGAATGTTCCCAACACGGATCTCAGTGAAAAGAACTCCACAATTTTTAACTACATTCAAAGGATTCACAGGGAAAAAAAAACAGACTCTCTTTCAAAATTATTAACAAATTCAAAAGGAAAGTATGTATAAATGAGATCTCTGCTTCTCTTACCTTTGCAATGGTCTCGTGCAGGCTGAAGGATGGATCCAGCTCTTCAGTTTTTGTTGCATGTATAGGAAAAAGAGCTTCGGAGAGAAAGCTGGAATTCTGTGAAAAAGAAATAAGGAGCTTTTTAGGATTCCGCATTGATTTCCTCCTTCAATTGGTTATTGGATTTTCTGATAGACTGAAAAATCCTTCAAATCTTTTTCAAGTTTTGATGATTATGGAACGTATCTCACTGATCTGATTAACTGATTCCAAGTCCCCCAAAAAGGCAAAAACCCCCTAAGTCTTATGAGTTCATTTCTGGAATGGCAATTGTCTCTGTAATTATGCTTCCCAAAGCAGCTAAAAATTTTGCCTACAAGGAGGAAAAAAATATCCACACAGCTTTAATTCTGAGCTAAGAAGCAATCAGACATTTTATTAACTACGTTATGATTTAAGTCTTCAGAAGAAATGTAACCGCAATAATGACCGAATACTCTTTTATCTTTCGCAACCATCTTACTTCTCTGTAAGGTAATATCATCTAAATAATAAGGGATTTTTGTCAATTCCCTAAAATGATACACTTTAGGTTGACCACTCTTTTAACACCAGACAATCTTAATTGTTTTTACAAGATGTTCATCTCTTCCTGTACTGTAAGAAAGCAAGATATTAGGTTGCAGATTTGCTGTCACAAGGAAACCAATACCAAGGAGAGGACTGGGAAAAAAGCAAAACAACAGAAAACAAACCTCCAAGCCTCAAAGGTGCCCAGATGACTAAAACAGGAATCACATTGCTGGAAACTGCTTGTTATATTTTCCTATAAATTAATGCCTTCATGGTCAACATTCTACCAGTGTTTCCATGTGTTTTTAAGAGATGATTTCTGCTGGCTAGCAAACTCCCACCACTTTCATAAAAAAATAAATATATAATCAGCACTGCATGGTATAAATTTTGTGTGTTCAGTGATGCATCTATGTGCTGCGTAAGTCGTCACAGAAGCATCACAAAAATAAACGATGTAATTTTTTCCTTCAGAGCTTTCTTTTTTCAGATCTCAGAGAGAAGATGCACAGTCATTTATTACAAAGATAAACTACATACTTCAGTATTTACTCCTAACTATTCATCTTTGTTTCGAGTTTGCACACCAGTTTACAGAGCCGTGTCATTTGACCGGGGGGCTGCTGAGGAACACCCTCATTCTGCCGCGGTGGTGCTGACACTGTTCATCATCAATCACATAATTGCAATTAATAACTTAAAGAGAGTTACATTATTTATGCTCACTCTTGAGTATCTTACTGAGACTCAGTGAAGGGAATGAGCACCAAATCAGATTTGCCACGCAAGATCAGATTGTTGCTCCAGCTTGGCAAATAGCCTTTCTCTGGAATCTAAAGCTTGGGGGATCAGGTGCCTGGACAGCAGGGAGACACTGCTCACCTGGCTTTTCTCCCACTCCACTCCAGACCCCAGCTGGGCCACGTGAACCAACAGCCTCTGCCTTTGGAAGAACTCAACACAAGCAATCAGCAGATAAATCAAAACACTGGGACGTCACAAGTGACAAGTCATTTTGCTCATGAAGGAACCAGGATCCTGCTTGCTAATATCTTGAAAAGGATTACTGTTGGAAATAACTTGCTGAGATGTGAAATAATCCTGCTCTGCACTTGTAAAGGGAAATGTTAAAAATAGTTATTGTTGCTTTTTTCTTTTTTTTTTTTTCCCCTCATAAAAGGCTTCTCCATAAAGAACTGCTAGAAAGGCCAACTTACTCTGTTTTTGTTGCCTTTTATTGTTTTTCAAGCACGATGCTCACCAGAGAAAGCTGCTCTAACAGAGGCCCACTCTTAATCCCAGGGCTCACACGGCAGAGAGCCGAGTCCAGATGATGTTCCAAGAGCACCTCTGAGCATTTGGCAGCAAGAGCAACACTTTCCAACAGCGAGAAACGGAATCACACTTCTCATTTACTCTTTCACACAATAACAAGTGAGTGCTGTATCTTAGGTTCTTTGAACAGCAATTTGCTACGCTAATTTCTAGTAAATGCACACCAAGAAAAAAGACTTGCTAGTCACAACCATTAAAACCAACTGTATTATTTTGTTGTGTTTTGTAGCATCAGGAGCTACAGCTGCAGTTGTTGTCCTCGTTCTCTTCCACACTCAGCTCCTAAACACAAATTCCCCACCTCTGCCTCAGCCAGGCATCAGCATCACCCTCACTTTGTACACAGGGCAGAGTCTTCTATGCATCGGGAATTCTCTGGAGATGGTATCAAATTATTGAAAAACCTTTTCAAGGTCAGATCACGGTGAAACATCCTAAAATTTACGAGGCCCAACCTCCAGGCATGCTTTGGAAATTTCCTCCTTTGCTTTTCATTGCATTCTGTTAATTTTTCTTTAAGTTCACAGCTATCCAAATGGATTAAGAACATTTGCTCTTCACCAGAAGATATGAAGATATGCTTTCATCATACAAACTTTACAATCCAAAAAGGATCACCCCAAAAATCCTTTAATTCCCACTGAAATTATTTGGTTTCTTTATGAGCTCTTCAGAAGAGAAATGAACAAGCATAATATGCATTTGGAAGTGAGTTTCCAAACCCTCCTTTTGTCTTATCTTCCTTTTGGAATGATCACTTAACCTGGGCTTTTCAATACTCATTTAATGAAGCATTCTGTGAAATTAGAAAGACATTGATGTTCCACTTTTCAAATAATGGGTCACTTCTGATTAAACTTCGATTGAACATTCAACTTTCAATCTTAAAACAAATTGCCTCCTTTTCTTTTTAATTTGAACCCAATTTCCTGCTGCCCTCGGGTCTTGTGACAGTAATTAATTGATTTATGAATCAATTAAATGGAGATCGAAAATGCAAGCGAAAATCTCTCAAAACCCCAAACCTGGCTTACTCTTGCTTATTTATGATGGACACTTGCACTAAAATTCACTTCTGATTTACTACACTCATTTTTCTAACTTAACTTATCCTTCCTCAACTAATTAAGTGAACAAAATGTTTCACCTTCTAAAGGTACTAAATTTGCCATCCCCTGTGTACTGTCTTATAACATACCTTCAATTTATATGCCAACTTTCAACCAATGAATTTTAAATCAAGAATAAAATCCCACAGCACTTCTGGTGATTTAATGGAAAACAGAATAAATGCCAACGCATGCTTCAGAGATCTATTTTGCTGTCATTAAATAAAAAAGTTTTAAAATTATCAAATTTTACCACACATTTGTCTTAAGAACTGGACGTATTTCTGTAAATACATGTGAAAATTTTTTCACTAGGCCAGGCCAATGCTGAATCCACAAGAGATTCTGTTTTCTAAACTATCACTTGAGAAACAGTAAAATTACTAGTTAGAGAAATTCTCAATTTATGTACTCAAATTATGTAAGCAATAATTCCTTAATATGTTCTCATTCCACACCTGAGTAGATTTTCCTTGCCTGCTGAATATTCCCGAGATTTTACATGAAGACATTCTTCTGTTCTTAACCTGGTTAATAATATGCAAATATCTTCAGGTTTTGGTTTTTTTTTTTTTTTCTTTTGAGGGCGTGAGGGAAGGCTTCTTACTTGTTTGTTTTGAAAGTAACAGGCAATGGAGGTTTCTCCACTCGGCAGTAATGCTCAGTTTAGAAAAACAGTCTTTAGACTAAAGTTCTTCATCAGTTTGACTTCACCCTTGTTAACATTTGTCTGAATTGTTCGCTCTCAGGCCAGCACCGCCCTTCAGCACTCCTCAAGATTCATGCCACCCATTTTATATTGCACAAAAGTAAGACAAAAAAGGCACCAGGAAAGGTACAACAGAGAGGAAGCAGTGAAAACAGAAATCCTTCTGAAATTTGCACAAGTAGGCAAGAGGCACAAATGTGCTAACTTTACACTGCTAAACCTACAAGGCAAATCCACAAAAGAAGGATGGAAGCCAAGAGAAAAATGTTTATTTTCTTCACACAGACCAAAAACGTTCCGAAGATGAGAATTTAGGAGTTGCTTTTGCTGCATCAGGACTGAAACTATGATCTGTCACCTGTCCAATATAAATATATCCCACGTTTGTTCTGTGAGCTATTAACCTGTCTCAGCCTTTCTGCCTTTCTGTAGTACAACAACACAAAAAGCAGAATTGCAGAAAACTGAGGGATGCACACAAATGTGCAGTGTCTGGCCACTACAACACAAAACAGTCACTGCACATATTCAGGATCAACCTGGGCACAGGTTCAGCTGGGAGGCTGAAATCACACAAGACAGACTCTGAAGTTGTGCAGTGCCCAAAACTATTCCCCAGAAACGCAGAGGCTTCACAATTGCATCAGGACTTGTCTGCATCTGTATTCAACAGTGAGAAAAAAATGTCATAGCACGATAGAGAAAGCCCTGTCAGGAGAAAAGATAAAGCGAGAGCAGTGAGAGGAACAAAAACACCTCTGAAATCTGCACCGTGGGCTCTCACTAATTCCTTCTTCCATTCTCCCTAAGTCAAGCAACTGGCATATGGTGAACTGGCAGAAAATACACCATGGCATTCCTTTGTGGAAGAGCTGGTTCACCTCACCTAGGCTAAAAAGCCATCTCTTCCCCATTTTCTGTTTTTTTTTCACCTCCTGGCAAGGTGACTGAACCAGAGGTTTGACTGTAAGAAGGATCAATGAGAGCATAATTGAAAAGGTATCTCATAGACTAAAATATGGCTTACCATCAGCTATCTGGATTACCCTTACTTTGGGAGGGTGCTGCAGACTGAAGCAGATTTACTGAAAAAGTGGATTACCTAGAATAGAACAGACTGGAGCCAAAGTATGGTTCTCTAAAGTGCGGGTTGAACTCAACTGATGAAATAATATCAAGCATTAAGGTACTTAATATGGAATTTCTCAACACAAATGGCCCATAGGGCTGCAAATACATTCCACGAAAGAGTCCCTGCCTCTGCATCTCCCTAGCAGGCTGACTTTACCCTATCTAGCAAATGCTCTAGATATCTAATTAAATATCACCCCTCAAATCCACAAAGGATTATGAAGTGATCTAAAAGCTGGTTTTCACTGAAACAAAAGACATAAAATATGTGCTTTTGAATTATTTTTATAAAGCAAAGCTTTGCTATTGCCACATCCTAACACTTGTCTTCAAAGTGAGAATGCCCCTAACTCTGGAAAATGGGCTTGTCAGAAAGAGTTTCTGACAAGAGTCTTCTCTTTGGCATTTTCACCATTTCAGTTTACTGAAGAGCTTTTAGAAAAGAAACAACAGCATATCTATTTTCTGTTTGAATATGCTGGTAAAGATGTGCAGTGACCTTGGAGTGCCACCCAATGCTGGACAAAATGAGCAAGGCCTGCCAAAGAAAACTGCACAGAGTACAGGAGAGGCAGAATTGGAATCACTGCTGAACAAGTTATTTTATTATTCAACTCAATTGTAGCCAGAAAAAAAATCCAGCCAACAGTCATAAGGAAAACAATATAAGCACACTTCTCTCATCTCTTTTAATTTAATGTTTTCTCCCTTATGTTAGTAAGTGAATTGAACTAATCACTGTAAAGCTATAAATTCACAGACTGCAGCACAAAGAAAGCAACTTCGAAGATGTCAGGATACTTGCCGAGCTTTATTCCTCTGCAGTTTTCCCTTGGTGCTTTTTACACTGGAAGCAGAATCAGCAGTTTAGGCAGGAGGAAGTGGCCCAAGTCAGAAACCTGGAACCTCACAGAGGAAGTTCCCAAAGTTTCAGAATGTTTAGGAACAGGAGGCTCAGCTGAGATTCACTTCATCTAAGAGAGAACAGCTTTTCTTGGATGTGTTGTGTGAAGGATGCAAGAACATTTCGTAACATTTTATGCTCACTCGTGAGCATCCAAATTATGCGGAAACACGCAGTTCCAGGAAGATCACCCTAAAAATGTCCTGCTGGAGGTCAGGAACCCCAGTGACAATGCCTTTCACAGTCACAAATATTATCAATCACAATGCTTTTATTTCCTGATTCAATGCTTCCCATTTCCAGCTTTTATTTTTAGTGCTCAAATACATATTTACCACACTGAATGAAGAGCTCTGATGTCAGACACTGGACAGATGTTGTGTAGGTGGGAGGCTCACCACCTTGCAGTAAAAATAAAAACTGTCTTTTGCTAAGAATAATGATGTCTTCAAGACAGTATTTATTTATCAAAACCCTTATCAACCAGTTCTTTAATGGACAGGGTTAGATAAATCAAATATTGCAAATTTTATCAGAGAGGATGCCTCACTGACTCAAACCACAGCTATTTAATTGTCCAGTGATCTGGACTTTTCCCCCCAACTATTAAAGACAGAAGTGACTGTCACACTACTAATGTCTACTGGCAAGTTTTGATACTTATTCCAGATATTCTACCAGAAGCTTTTCAGTTGGTCAGTTGAATTTAGCCGCTCAGAAGGACAGTGGTAAAACATTACCACGAATGCAGCAGGCAAATAAATTTCCAGGGAGAACAGATAATTCAGTGACATTTATCCTCAGATAATACATATTTTCAGTAACTAGATGCTTCAAACAGAAGTAATTAATTGGTGTCTAAACAATTTTTTTCCCCTTTTCCCATATCCCATCGATCCTGTTAACTCCCAGGCTGTCTTTCTTCCACTGACTTTCAACAGTCCTCAGTCAATTCCAAGACACAAAAGAGCCTTGGAGAGAATCTGCAAGGACAGAGTTTACAGCAACAACATGTACTCATGCAGTGTGAACGAATGCTAAAGAAGCTGTGCGGTTTTCATACCATAAGGCAAGTTTACATGAAGAATTTTCCCCTTCTGGATGGCACTGTGTGATGTTTGGGACATCAAAGCCCTAGGATTTGTGAAGCCACACGGATTTTTCTGGAGCACAGTAACGTATCCAAACTGATGAGGATGTCATCAGTTTCACTAGCATTGGTGCAATAACAAAGATGCTCTTCCATGAAATTAAGTAGCTAAATATTCACATTATTCAATAAAACAACTCAAGCAATCAATTGAACATCAAATGCATTTTGTCTTGTAAAACACCGAGTCATTAACCTTAACAATTTCACCATGCTCTCACTACCAAATTCAACTCAATTAGCGTCCGAACGAGCAGATGGACTAATGAATTAATGAATTACTGGTGAGTACTACACTAACCCCTGACCGAACTGAGAAATTAAAAAACCACTAAATTATCCTAGAGACAGAAAAAACACATTGGTCAGAAAAAACCCAGTATGAATAAAGAAAAGTATAGCTGTTATAAAGACAATATGGTCCAAAAGTCAGGAAGGCAGCTGTGGTTTGGACCTGCCTTCACAGGCAGTCCCAAGGCAACCTGCTGGGGACTCCTGGAACTGTTCCTGGTTATACACTGGCAGTTCACTGCTTGTGCACAAACAAAAACGGAACCTCTCTCTCCACCCTGCCACAACCAACTCCCATTGCTACACCTTGCGGCCCATGAAGTTCTGCTACAAAGTTAATAAACTCTCAGCAGCAAGTGCAAGGGCATCAGGCTCTCCAGAGGCAGCTCAGAAAAGGGAATCCTGGATTCCCAAGCAACTGTCCTGAGGCTGATACACATTCGCTCCTCCGCAAAGACTTTCTGGTATACTAAGCACACGGGTACTTTGATTCTTTCATACAGGCATGAAACACCTCCAGTAACTCCCCATGGGCAACTACCAGCTGTGTTATTTCCTTAAAAAATTTAACATGTGCCAGGGAGAAAAGAGAAGTAAAACAGGGAATGAGGGGAGCCATGCAGAGCTGTATTTTCAGATGGAAAAGCGACCAAATTGCAGATCATCACAACAACACACTGCTATTATGCAAATTCCCTACCAGTCTAGATGTAAAGGAGAAACATGGCTTCTGTTTGGGGTAGGAATCTCCCTGGAATTGGAGACTCAGACAACCAGCGCTAAAACTCTCCCGAAGACATTCACACAAATGCCACAGGCCCTGACGTTCTCTTTCGAGCAGCTAAGGCTGAATTAAGCACATATCTCTGTACATGCTCTACCCTTATCCTTCTAAGACAATGATGCCGTGATGCTTCTAATCTAAATTCTTGATAAATATACTTGGCTCTCCTAAATTAACTGGTACTGAGTGACACTTAATCAAGGAGGACATAAATAACAACGTAAGAAAAACAGCAGAGCATTTACCAGAAGGGCCTGGTCAGCTGTAGATAATCCAAGCAGTCAGTCAGAAACCTCAAAACTATCTATGTACATGGCCATAATAACTCTTTCCTGGCTGGAAAGAGATTGGAGGAGCCAGCAGAAGAAAAGGAGAAAATTGTCTCGATATGGAGTCACAATGAGATTAATGCTGTGATGCAAGATGATGAGATTACTGCACTAAGAATACAGAGAGCCAGACCTTCAGAACATAAATGTGGACTGATTTTAAGCATTGGAACTGTTTGACCAGTGATTGCACTACTGATACAAAACCAGCTCTCAACAGAGTACCACAGGCAGGACTACTCAGGCTGGCTTTCGATGTACACACACAGGTACAAGGTTGTGTTTGTGGAGTTAAAACTCTACCACAGACTTTGCTTCCTTCCACAAAGCCACGCTGATTTTATACACAGATGCATTTAAAAATAAAACGTGCTTGGGGTTCAAACACCAGTTTCCCATTCACTTTAGAATAGATCCAAGGCAGATCCACTGAAGAGCACTCCAAGCTGCCTGAGCCCTCCCTCTACAACAACATAAGCACATCAAACTCACAAAAGCAGCTTGCAACACAAGAGTTATTTTTTTTGTAAACTAGACTATAACTTCTCTCCATCAAGGACAGTTCCTCTGTTTCTTTTCTCAAACAAAGAAATCTTGGAAAGCTTTTGATTTCTTTTGAGAGAAGTGCATGATGTGTCAGTCTAAGCATGTAAATACTGAAATCAAGAAACTGCAGTAAGTTTCCCCAAAGACTTATAAAAAGGAAGAAAAGAGGGCAGGATGGGCTGGGAGGGAGGATGCAGAGGCTGATGCTAAAAACAACTGAGAAGCCACATTCACTGAAGAGTTAAGATTTAGTGCCCTCTGTTTTACACCAGTGTGGGCGAAAATCACTTTTGAGGGCTCTAATGAAAGTTGAAAGTTACCTTCAGAAAGTTATGCATATTTCAACAGAAATAAAAATCATTATGCATTCTCTCTAAAGAGGATACAATCTCAAACTGTCAAAATTCTAAACTCTTCTACATATATTACATACAAATGCCTTCTATAAAGAAACCTCTTTTCATTTTTCTTCTAAATTAGCTTAGTGGTCCATGGTATTACAGTATCTTGGACTAGCCTGTGAATAATGTGACAGGTAATTTTTATACTTCTTGCCTGTACTTAAGTTTGAGTGAAGATACGGAAAACAACTTTTATGGTCTAGGTGTAAAAGTAAATGTTCTGTGAGTCCTGCATACCCAAACGTGGACATCTACTATGAAATGTTTCATGATGATTATGTGTCCATCAATAAATAACAAAAAAAAATTGGTAAGTTGGTTTTATTTTTTAATAATGTGCATGTGCAGCAATTTTTTTTCTCCCGAACAAAATGATAATGCTAATGTTGATGTAACCTACCACATTATCCTGGAGGGGATTTAAGATTCTGTGTTATCAGCTAGGTATCATTCTGTAATAGGATGCACTGAGAAGGATGAATAATATGCAGATAACATGGGAAATCATCCAACTGTAATTTTAAAAAAATGGATTCCTGATGAAACTGTTGACTGCAATGACAAAGAAATGGATGGCAACAGCCAGTTAATTTCCATCTGGAAAAAAGCTCAAATACACCTGTACCAGCTTAAGTTTGCAAGTGATGCAGCTCAAAATGTGGAAGAGTTCAATGATGTTTGAGTTACAACTCTGAAGAAACAATCAAATCTCTGACTGAAGCCACGGAAAACCCAGTTTATATTTTCTCTACTACCCAAACATTAGGCAGCCGCAGCGAGACTCTTTTTCTCAGTGTCTGTGATGTATTTGTGCTTCAGGACTTCAGCAGCTATGCTATAAACTGCGCTATGAAAGACACAATCAAAATAAATTATCTTGTAACTAGAGGGTTGGATCTTTTCAGGAAAGAAGCACAGTACTGCACTTTCCAACACAGATCTTTTAAAAGCTACTCTTCTCTGTTTGCTTCCACGAAAGAAAAAGTGCAACTCTGGCCTGTTGTCTGTTTCATGCATGTATTTTCTATCACTCTGGAAGGCATATATGTATTATACCCATCACACCATTTTTGGGTTTGAAAATACACTGTTATACAAACATCACTAATATTTTCAAGAGCACAGAAATAGTCTACACAGGGGGAAAAAAAAAAATCAGAAATTACTCACCTACTCCAGGTTATTTCTGATGTACCAATGCTCATACAATCGAGTAATTTGACTGATATCCAGCTTTTATGAAGTACAGAGAGTAACTAAGACAAGTCTTTGATTTAACATCTCTCTTAGTTTATGTTACTCTTCCTTATTGCTGTAGAGCTGAGTATTTTCTAACACTATTCTCTGCTGGGGTGAGGACGAATAGAGCAATAGACTAATCATGGATTTCAGTAGCAGAGAAACTGATTTGAAATCAACATTATATCTGGCTCTGGGGACTCTACAGAGTCACTTGGATGCACACTAGTCATTATCTTGAATGGCATAACTCCTCCTGAAAGCAAAATAATCAGCAGTATTGGGAAAATCTGATCAGCCTGTCTCCTAACACATTAAAAATCAGAATGCGACCCTCATGCAGGGGAAAAGCCAGTGCACCAGAGGTGAGGAGGAAAGGAAGGCTTTCTTCAGCAACTCTAAGAGAATCCTTGGAAATTGGGGCAATATTATGTTTTTTTCCGCTTGAAAGATTCTTCCAAGTTTACTTCCTTTGAGACTAAAACGCTGCATATTTTCTGCTAGTGAATAAATGAGCTGCATTTCACCCAGTGCATTTTTACAGCAGTGGCTGAATTCTCAGAATGCACTTTACTGGTTCACAGACCTGACCACAGGCATTTGCCAGGCAGATTTAACCTCCCCGAGGCTGTGGTTCACTGTGTTATGTAATTTCAAGCCAGAGAGTTTTACTTACTCTTCTGGCTTGAATGTTTCCTCTTACAACTTTTATTTCCTCGTATTTACTCCTCAGGTTGCTGTCAATGAAAGGCTTTTATAACCTTCTCTCTGCAGACTGGCATCGCACCGACTGTGTAAGGAATGCATTTCTAAAGCTGACCCGGAGCTGCTGCTCTGTAGGCAGAACACAAGCACAGGTCTTGGGCTTTTTTTAACTCTAAACCAGGTTTTTTCAGCTGTGGAACAGCATCAGTTTTACCTGACAGTGCATGCTGCCTGACAGGTGGGTAAGATAAACAACTAATGTATATTCCGAAGGAAGAGCGATTCCTGAGTAGGTCACAGCAGTGAAAGAGAGAGAAGAGGAAACCGACCTGGCAAAATGATAGCCTACAAAAGGATGTCAAAACAGTCCATTTCTGAAATCTGTTTTCCCAAATCTTGTTTTGCAATGAAGCTCACAAAGCTGAGGCATAGTTTAAAAAGCTGTATGGAAACAAACAAGCATAAATCCCTCCCTGCAAACCGACAGATTTTTATCAGTCCCTAACCTGCGTAACAGAAATTCCTACAATGTTTATTAATATGGCTGTAAACACACAGTAATTTGTCTGCCTTATGATATCTGTCAATAAACAGAATCCATAATAAACAATGGCAGTAAGCAGTAAAGGATAAACAGATTGCTTGTCTGATAGAACACAGGGAGACAATGAGCCTATCTTCTGAAGGACTGTTAACAACCCAGCACAATGAATAACAAAGATATAGCAAATAATCCAAATTTAATCATTCTGTGTAACTTCACTTTCAGGGAAAATTTCCATCCCCTTGCCAAGAGAAATTTACACATTTTGCCAAGCAGATTTATTTCTCACATAAAACAGATCTCATGGGGTCAAGGTCTCCTGCAGTCTGAGAAATGCAGTACATCTACTTCAAGACTGCAGATTACACTTCACAAGTTTATTTCTAGGAAATGATTTTTCAAGAAGGACAAAAGCTGTATTTTTAACAAAGAACCAAATTTACAATGTCATGTTTAAGCATATATGGAAATATTTTCTTTTATGATTTTAATTACACTGATGAGTCATTCTGAGAGACAAAAATGCACATTAACAAGGTTAACTGAACATGAAGAATAACTTTGGATTAAAGTAGACAATAGCCAAGGGAACCTTCAGTGTTCATATTGTAAATGTTGCCGGGAAATACTTACTATTTTGATATATTGAATTTTGCAGATTCTTTCTCATGCTCTATAGATTGTATACACACAGATCTTGAATGAAAGCTATGTGGAATAGCTGCTAAGTGGCAACAAAAATTCCTCTGGACCACAAGCCTGTCAAAAAACATTGCACTCACACATCTTCTGCCCTCAGATTTTCCTTGCAGCCTTTACCTTGTGTTTAATCTGAACTACAAAACTTTGCCTAATAGGTGCCATGATGTTTAGAAACAGAAGTCTCCTTATTTATATAAATTCTCGACTTCATCTGTTTTAATGTACACAACAACGACAGCAACGCTCCGTACTTGGCACATCTCTGTTTTGCATATGTGAAAGAGAAGCCCATTAGCATGCAGTGTCAGGAAACATTCCAGCTCAACCCAGCCTCAGCTTTGTTCCTCAGCTTGGGAAGAAGTGCACACAGGAGACGAGCACAGAGCAAGAAGGGAAATGAGAACATGAGGTCAGTGCAGCATTACACTGACACGAAAACACACCCTTTCCTCATGCCTGTTGTATCTTGAAATAACTGATGCCAGCCCCCCTGATCCTCAGCTGACCAACTGAGGGTGAGCTTGAGTCGTCCAGCTGCAAATAATCTACAGTAGTGAAGGCTGAGGAAGGACAAACTTCCTATTTATTTGTGTCCAATTCCAACCCCAAATCCCAACAGCATAAAATGCCTCCTCCTTCCACTGACCTTGCCGAGGCTGATGGACTGTAACAGAACGTGGTGTCTGGGAGACTCCAATCAAGCATACAGATCTTCACCACCAATGTTTATGCTAGAGAATCATACTTTGATCATGGTACGAAAATGAATACAAAATTCGTTTTGAAGGCTGTCTCATGCTACTGTGCAGTAAAAAAATAAACATCAATACCTGTTTCCTCTGTGTTGAAACAGTCTGAAAAGTTGGGTTAGATAACCCGTAGCCTGTAATAGCATCAGCACTATTAACATTTTTAACATAACGTCCTCCAATTTTTATCTGTGTCTTTGAATACCATATCCCTACAAAACCAGTCACTTTGAAGCTCTGTGGTAATCCTCTGAAGACCTAAAAAAATGCTCTTAGAGAGGATGAGAAAACATAATTCTATCTTCCTGCTATTTTCAGTTTGTCCGTTTTTAGTCATAGCTACCTCTGATGCTTTGATGTCCTCATAAGAAAATTGCGTGGCAGGTACTCCGAGGTGGTTGATGAAATAGTCTGAATCTCCCTGCATCTGCACAGAACTCACATTGGATCCTGGACATCTAGGCTTTTCCACGCAGTTGAAGCTCTGGCTCTGAAAAAACAAACACAAATCAAAGTTCTAGTTCAGTGTTCGCAATCAGACGGTTAAAGACTTGTAGCAATACCTCATTTAAACAGCGTTCTTTGGGTTGAAACAAGCTGAACATAGCAGAAAATGAAGTTTTGCTGCAACATGGCTGAGTCTTTCAGAGGACAAGGAAATTCCTATCTAATTGAGGTGGCAGGAGAGGCAAGCGAAGAATCAAGGGACATGGAATGTCCCATGCTGGCCAGGAGATTAGAGGGCATCACAGTGCCTTTTGGAAAATTTTGAGGTCTTTAACGGCTGCTAAGGAATCAATTTTTTAAATTAAATTAATAGCATGCTCTGCCACAACAAAAAGCTGAATGAGATTATCATATTCAATCTATGGTCTCTGAAATGCTGGCAATTTAAAGTATTTCCCACAACTGCAAACTAGGGCTTAAGAAAAAACCCAAGAGTTAAAAGGCTAAAGCTATGTTATACACATTTTCTGTGCAAGCTGCTTAAAAAGATTCTAGTCAGTGAAATCTTTGTAATTTCTTTCACGTAAGTATTTAACGGTGAAATCTTAGCAAGAGAACTGTAATAAATATGGAAACTGGAAATCAAGTCCAGACTGAGTGCTACATACTTGTGCAGCTTTTAAATCTATCAGGTAATTAAACACTTAATAAACAGTAGGCGTAAAGGCTTTCAACATCTATTACAGCAAATAAGCTACTTAGGTTTCTTTTCAAGAATATTAGGAAGTTGAAGTACTGGAGATTATTTGCATTTAGCTAACAGTTTATATAATATAACGTAACTTCCTCACCTCTACCTACAAAATTACACATTTCCTAAAAGAATAGCCTAAGATTGGTTCTGCTTTAACACGAAAATACAGCAAATTCTGTACATTAAAGTCTCCGAGGTTATCAGGAAAATGTTAGACAGAGACAAATCTTGGTATTTTTCCATTTCAAAATTAGCATAATTATTGCTTCACAGTTTCATTTCAGTGCTATGAAGAATGCAATTGCATATTACACAGTTTAAATAAAGGCTGCAGTATCTCACAGAAAATTATTTTAAAATACCTTCAAGAAATAGCTTCCATTTCGTAAGTAATTTTGAAATGTGGTTGTATTACTCCTTTTTTTTTTTTTTTCTAATCTGTTAAATGTTTCTGCTCCTGCCATTCTTACATTCTTACATACATCCACAACTGTTCATGGTCCATCCAAAAAGAAGAAACAGCAGAAACCCAAACTATATACTTGTGCAAAAGGTGTTTTTAATAACCACACTCGTATCTTCTACAGTCTTTTCCACTCAAAACCACTGCATAGCACACAATGTTGATGGTGATGATTTTATGCATGTATCTGTGTACAAGATCCATTGCTCCTTCCAGGAATTATAATGCATTGAAGGATCACCCAGTGCTCTACACTGCAGCATAGATCAGACTCTCCTCACTTCACACTGCCCACCACAGCTGGTCAAGTTTCAGAAATTATGAGTAGCCTGCTCTTCCTTTAATGTTTAAAGGCTCAGGGAATGATGTGAGACACGGCTTTTGAGAGTTAATTCTGAATATTCACTAACCCCCAATTCCTACCAGCCTGCCAGGAGCTGAAGAGATGTCTTCCTATAGCAAGAATAAAGTTCTTTTCCTTATGCATGAAAGCTCACATATGAAATGTTTACAGATTTTGTTAAGAGGCCTATAAAATATGGTATTTTGCGGGTTTTACATCACCATCCCTGATGGTATAGGACTAATATTGTTATGACAGCTGTGTTCAATTCAATAGTACAGCATTTTCAGAGTTTAACTGCTTTATTTCACTTTCACTGTTGTGACACACAAACCTCTGATAATGACAAGTTCAACAGTAAATATTTAACCCAGCACTACTATGGGAAAATGTTTTACATGCAAGACACTGCACCCTTCCAATCTGTTTTTATTGTTATGCAGACTCTACAACACCAGCATTCTTTGAGACCTTGGTAACAACTGCAAAGTTTCTGCAGTGTGTTTTGCATTCATTAAACAAATGAAATGCTTCCTCAAACTAATGGAGTTAAGGAAGAATAATGTTCTACAATTAATAAACTAATACAAGTAGTTAAAAAAAAATCTTAAAAAAATGTATCTATAACAAATTATCAGCAACACATGACTAACTCTGTTTTGTAGAGTAGCCAAACTTTATTTCTTCAGCTGCTTAGTCTTACAGGAAAAACACAGCCTGGCTGTATTTAGAGCACTCAGCTGCTCAGGCTGGGCTTCACGATGTCAGTCAAGCTCTCCCTTCGGACTGGGAGCAAACCAAGCCACAGGTTAGCCAGTAATCAAGGAGTGCTTCATGCCAGTGCAAGGATTCACACGATATTCATAATCGAATAATTTTATTTCTGTGGTGCTCATGTTGGGTTTTAGAACTACATTACAGGTTTATGTTACAAATTTCAGGAAGTGAAGAGTACCATATGGCCAATTAAATACATTTAATTTGAGTTAATGTTCTAAAATGGATCTGACACATTTAAAGTATAATCAAGTGGTACTTCGCTGAAGATCTTATTAGTTAGTTCTTGTTACTACTTTTCTTTACTTGACTCCAGCCTTAACTTAAAACATTACCACCTTGTGAAAAAAGGATTAAAAATCTAAGGAGTTTTCAACAGGGCAGGTAAAGAACGACCAGTTATTCTTACAAAAGATAAGTGATCCCAGCTTCAGAACAACAACAAGGAAGCTTATTTTTCATGAATAATCAATCTCTTTCTGAGCTGTATCACCACCTGTGTTAGGGACTGGTGCAAAGCAAAGGCATTTAAGAACCTGAAGTACAAGACCATTTGGATGAAGCAAAATTATCTAAAGACAGAGCTACAGAATTTGTTAAATTCATCACAAACCTTGTAAAAACACAGGAGGCAACAGATCAGCATCTTTATTCCTGTGAACATGTTATGCTACATCAACAACCACAGGTAGTAAAGGCCAGAGAAGCTGCCCAGCCAAGGACGCACAGGGCTGTGTCTCTCTCCGACAAACACCTGCTGCACTATGGCAAACAGAGCAGCAGAGGCAGAACGCTTGATGGTTCTTAAGAAATATTATTAGATGACTGCCAAAGCCTATTGAAAACAGTCACGGACTTCCTAGGAACCGCATTAATTCTACGGCAAGCACGCTTCTCACTTTTCTCCCCGCTGACTCTCAGGTTTGGCTATAAACACCCACTTCCGCTCTTATTTCATTATTGATTACATGTATTGCTATTAATGCAAATCAGCTCTTCATAAAATTATTAGGGAGATTTAACATGGCATTTTGCCCTATAGCCCTCGAAGTGCTTTTCAAATCAACTAAAGACAAGCAAGGTACCTAATATTTCTGTCTTGCCCAACATCATAGAGCAAAACAACTACATAAAAATTAAATGCACAGCATTTCCCCAATTCTGAGCCTTATCAAACTGACATGATTCCAGTATGTGTCTAAAAATAATTCTAAATCATATTCACTCATTCTTTCTCTGTGTAAGAAAAGAAAATCTAAATGTGCTGGTGATAATTAATATGCTAGAGATGGAGAGTAGTTGTGGTTTAAATAGCCTGAATGTTACACACCACTCATGTGATGTATTTGCCTATTTATACAATGCAATCATTTGATTATCTGATTAAAACTACACCAGGAAATCTTATGAGGTAGAGTGACTAAACCTTTCTGCATTTAATTAATGTTATATTAAGATTAAAATAATTAATTAAAAATGAATAAAATGCTGGTTCCTTGGTTTCTCAGCATTTTTTCTTACAGCTTATACATATTTTCATTTAAACATGTATGAAGCTCTACCAAAAATATCTAAAATCTGAAGATTATTTCTTGATCTTTAAGGGCAATAAGAAGACTCTGGTGAAATTCTGCAGAACTGCAAAATCAATCACGGAAAAGAGAAATTTAACTCTCAGAAATTGCCCCTAGTTTGGGTTCTTCAGTACTACCACAGTGAAGTGAGAGATGCTCCTTGAACACACACATATTCCATTGAGAGGAACTTGTCACTAGGGAAAAACAACTCCCCCAAGAATCAGGTTTATTTAAAGTCATCAGGGACAAGGAATTTGGCATAAGCTGAAATCTCTCTGATATTCATGACAGTGCAAGTGATTCTCAAACAGATCCTTGCAGCTCCCAGGGATCACCATCAGACACTTAAAACTCCCCCCTCACCAAAGTACTCTGAGTTTTCTTTACACAAAAGCCCCACACCTGGAAATTCCAAGAATAAACAAACAGGTTTTTTAGGCTGTGCAGGAAGGTAGTACCGCATTTTCACAAGGAAAAAAATTGCCTTTTAGATAAACTACATGGCTTTAAACTAATTGTTCTTTGAAAAAGCCTGCAAGTAATTCTGCATGACAGAGAAGGCCTTTTTCACCCAGAGGGGAAGAGGAAACTGAAAATGGTGACAAACACAATACTTTCAAAAGGTCAGGCCAAACCAAGATTAGCCAAGACCCAGCTGTGGTATTGTATTCAGATTTCTACTGAAACACGGAAAAGTCAGTTTACTTAAGCAACACAGGCTGCCAAAAATGAAACTACAGTTGCACCTTTCAAAATTGCGTGAAGCGATTTTTTCATTTTAATGGTGATTTCCTAAAAAAATTGTGAAATTACAATAGCAGTGGTTATAAAACAAAGCATGGAGAAATATCCATGCTTGGAGCAAAAAATCCAAAATATATTGTTATATGTTGTACTAATTTGCAAACTGGAGTTATTTTTTATTGAGTTTACAGCTAGAAAACATGAGACAAACTTAATCCTGTAATTCTTGTTCAAGGCTTTGGTTTCTGTCAAGCAATATTTGCATACTTTTAAATAACTGTCTTATTTTTTAAAAAAATATGACCATCAGTGTAAGGTCTTTGTAACAAATGGTACCTCACAGGACTAAATCACATTTTAGATGCAAAATTTACATCAAACTGGTAAGAAATACAAAAGCAAGGTAGTAAAAAATTACATAGTGTAAATTTAATTTTCTATCCTGCACTTTTTCTACATTTAACTTTACCTACTGACAGCCTCTCTCTGATTCCTGATGCTTGTTAAATGATTCTGAATTACATTTATCCTTCCTACAGCCAAATTGAAGTCCTATGCCTCATTGAGTCAGATGTACCTGTTGCCAACACCCAGTACAAACTGCTAGGAATTCTAATGGCTTTTTTAAGGAAGGTAAAAATCAAGCAGGTATGTTCCCATTTGATAAGAGAATTTCAGAGCGATCAAATATTTAAAGCTAAAATTACATAGCATGAATTGTGTAAGTGGCAAGACTGCAACTGGAATGCCATCAGCAGCTCCAAGTACCTTAAAAATACAGAGTTATAAGGTTTAAAAAAAATAATTGAGAAACTGCTGCACACACCTTTGCCAGCTGTGTTTCTCCAAAGCATGCACTTACCCCAGAAAATACTGCATTATAACTTCTCCCATATTTTGTCATCAGCACAGGTAAAGGCAAACTCTGCAACACTTTGGTAAAGTGACTCTAAAGACTGAATTTCCGTGACCACTCACTATTCAGTGAGTTACATTTATTGATGGTAAATTTCAGAACATTGCTTAAAATTTTATTCCATTACGATGGACAACCCAGAAAATACTGTATTAAGAGGGAACCTGTCTCCACACCCAACTCTGAACACACTGAAAACTTTGGATGCTTTTTTACTTTAGAGCTTACGCTTTTTTGATCTAGTTTTGAGTATCAACGATTTTTGAGCATGGAATGATTGCATTTGTAATTATATAATGCAGTCAGTCTGGTTTTTGATTATATAAAAAGTAGAACTTTTCTGGACTTAATGGTGCTGCAGCTTTTTCTTCCTGTTACTCAGTAGCAGGTTTTTAAAGTGGGGGAGAAATTTGCAATCAAAATCTCTGGCTTTATTACTGCAGTCAAAGACCAGAGTACGCTCATTTGTAACAGACACAAATGAAGAAACTCTCTTTAGTACAGAACACCAAAAATCGGACGTAATTCTCTGGAAGAGTTCTCTCGATGCATGGGTAAACCACGGCCAATCTTCCCTCATGGCACCAGCCTGCAAAGGCCAAAGAAATTTACTGCTGACAAAGCTTCACCGTGCCCTGAAACCTGTGATCTGACACTGAAACTTCTCAGCGGCAACTCTGCGTGAACAAATCACCCCCTTCAAGCCACACACAAAACCTGGTTTTCGTTCTTTGGAATGGAAAGTCACTCCCGCTACTCCACACAGACCACGAAGGTCAACAAACGATCGTGTTTTTCATATAAAAACCCTCTTCTGGACTTCAATGGGAATTGAGCAAATGGTATAATAACAGTATTTGCACTTAGGATGAAGTATCTGCAGAAATTGAATTTTTCAGAAAGATAATCACAAAGCAGATTTATTAAAGTGTGTCAGCACCACAAATGTAGGTCTCCAGGCTCTGCTTCGAGATAAATGAAATGATCCAAAAGATGTCAAATTATTTTATTTTTACAGCAGTGGGGCACTGTAATACCTTTTTCCTGACTGGATTTGTCCAACTTTTATCTGCTTAAACCGTAAGAAACTGTCCTTGGTATTGCCTCTGTATAGGAAAATAATAGCAGTGAGGAAAGGAGGAGAGAAAACGCCAGAGAAGGGAAAGCCATATATTCAAATGACCTTTTCTTTCTGATTTCCATAGAAGTTCACTTGAACTTGGTTTCAAGAACTATGAAATATTCAGGCTTCGTAGAAGAACTTCAACTACTTGAATAAAATGTGATTTTAACCAGAATCTGGTTTAACATTCTGTTTTAACACGAATCTGATCTAGTCCAAAGAACTTTGAAAAGATTTTCAACAAAACACAGAGCAGCCAAACATTATCCAAAACTCATCCTCCATCTAAATGATGTGTTTCTTTGTGCTCTGAAAATTAAGATTATTATCTGCGATATTTCCAAAACCTAAGTGTAACATAGAAATTACAATATCCCTGTTCTATGTACTGTCAAGTAAAAACACATTTAAATTCCATCAAGAAAATGTGGAACTTATTAACAAGGTTTCAGGGACATGTCACTCTTCCTTCATAGCATGCAAGCAAATCGCAGAAAGGCTGATAATGTGTTTTATTTCAGATCTGATTAGTACAGTTCTATAATACAGGAAACTGATAGCTTCTAATCACTGCACAATATAATCTAAGAAAAATGTCTGTAACATCGTATTTCAGGGTTTAATCCTCCAAATTCCTATCTTCAAAAGTTAATTTTGATGCAATAAAACTGAACTTTCTGAAACAATGCACACAAAGTCTGAAGAGAGAAATGTTTGCACTGAACAAATTGAGAAAAGAAATTGACGAATCCAGCAAAGTGCAATCTAAAGCTATTTACTCTGGTAAGGAAAACTAATGAATGCTACATATATTTCTGAGAATACTAAATAATACAGCATCTACATGAATTTTCAAAGGTGCAGATTCTAGTCAGCAGTGTGGAAAAAAATTTACTTCACAACCCAATATATTTTAATGGACTAAAGCTATTGAATCCCATAAACATGAGCTCATTTTTACCTCAAGATTAAATCTTTCTCTGTGCACTCCACCTGCCACAGTTTATTTCTGGCCTCACTGCTATAATTGTATATGCAAATAATTGTATAGATAGGAATAGTTTTCCTGAGCTCACAAGTATTATTCATAGTAACAAAATCAAGTGTACACACACACACACGCACACATTATTTTCAAATTATAAACAGCTTGGAAGTTCCAGGACACGATTTTCATTGTCCTGGTTGTTGGTATGGTTGGCCTTTATATAAGAAATCACATGTAAGAACACAGATGTATTTAATAACATCCTTTCAGCTGCAATTGAGAGTCGCGACTCTGAAGCAAACACAACATTTCTATTGTCTACCGTGTCCTTCTCTTTTAAAAAAGGGAATATTCTTATAGTGAGATCAGTTGTTTTCATGTGAGCAGCAAGTTTCTATCCAATAAATAATGATGGTGCTGACTAGCACTGAATTTAGTGCTTCTGCCTGAAAAATGTTGGTAGGAAAAACTCTGTGCCAAGATGGTTCTCCACTGACATGTAACATCTTTGAAGATTTATCAGTCAGTTTGTGTAAACTGGAAATCCACATGATTACCAATTATCCTAAACCACGGTTTTTATCGTGATTTCCAGAGGACCACTGAAGATGTCCCGGAAAAGTCTGTACTGCTACTTTTACAGTATAAACATGGAATTCCTTTAAAATACTAAAAATAATTTTCATGGTACAGAGATGTGGTCTGTGAAAAAAATCTAACTGGCATTAATTACCCTCCTTCTAAATCCTGTTTAAATCAATTATCACTTCATTTCGTCTTGAGTTATTATCAATATTAATCAGTCTAGAGTTACAGAGGTCATTGCAATTCTCCTTTAAAATGTTGATTCAGCGTTATCTCTCTTGTAGCTTCTGGAACACCCCTGGTCTCCATTTCAGTGCACGCGGCTCATTTTAGCTACAATTCACTTTGGATACCGCGGGCTCTGCTGCCTTACGGGATCTTCAAACTTTACAGCACAATTAATTCAAGCTTTTTCTTCAGTTCCCTGACAGGATGCCATAGCTCTTTAATAACTTCCAAATTTTGTGCAAACTTAAAAATATAATGTTTACCTTATCTACCAAGACTGAGAAAATTACCTATATTTGTCTTCTCCAAGTTTTATGATTTCCTATTAGTTAATCTAAAAAACATCAGTCGTGGTAAAAACTAATCCCAAATTCACTTCCGTTGCTTGTCTGAGACACATCAGTGAATTTCAAACACCGATTTTCATATTAACTTCGAGGAAGTTGTATCAATTCTCTGAAGCTGATATTCAGTGTACAAAGTGTATCATTTTCTTCTGTGCATAATGATAGCTCCTGTTCAATATGTAAAAAGGTGGTTTCAAAAATCAGTAAAGAGCACCCATGGAAGAAATGGAAATAAAACATTACTCTTTAACTGTGGTGACTTCAATAAATGATAAAAATGATCCCAAACAGCACTGTGATGGAAGTCAAGCACAGATCATCTGAGAAAGTTTTATAATGTAGGCTGGAAGCTGAAACACATCAGAGAAAATTATTTTTGCAATAGAGCAAGGAGTTGGATCAAATGATTGCTTGAAGCCCTTGGAAGTTTTGGTTTTGTGTCATCAAAGCTGCTTTACGTTTTCATTTGTATGTACATTCCACCTCATCACACCTCCTATTTTGATCGGTAAAATAAAATTCCCATTCCCTTTAGAGAAAAAACAACCAAAAAACCAAACAAACCCAAACTAAGCAAACTACACATTTGTTTCATTTATAACAATGATTCATTAATTTACAGGGAGGAAAAGATTTTGTACGATTTTTTTTTTTTGCCCCCCCAAATCCTCCGAGCCCCAAAGAAATATCTGCTCCAATATAATTGGTTCCAAAGCACCCTCGATTCTGAACATTCACTTCCATTTCAGCTCTGCAGGCAAGTGTTTTACAACCTTACTTGAACATATTTTGTAAATAAGATTTATCATACTTTCGTGGTGCTTGGAGTTAATTAAATAGTTTGACTGACAGCTGCAAATAACTACAGCTACTTGTGTCAAATAAAAATCTAATCATTGCATATGGCTTGGTAAACAGACCAAATGCAACAAACAAAATGCAAGAAATAAAATAGAGCATACAAGACAAGCTTTTTTAAAAATAATGAATTTAAAAGCAAATGTTTTGTAATTAGCATGAAAGACAGAAATTTAAAACATCACAGTACCATGGGGTTCATGTACACCAGCATTCATATCACCCTATTCCATATAACATTGATTTCTCTTTTGCTCGTAAGTTATTATTTGGTAGACTATGGATTTATGTTTATAGAGTTAAAAAGACTTTTAAAAACCATTTCCCCCCATCCTAGTCCCAACTTGAAAGAAAAAAACAACTTTAAGTATTTCTGTATTAATTTTTTGATGTTGTCTAGTAGCCAAAATTCCTATTTTCCTACTGAATTTCAATCTCAATTTCCTTTAATAAAAGCATGGACATAAAAACTTGCTAAACTTAAAGGATTTGAAAAAGTACAGTGGTCACTCCATGACAGAAACTTTAAAACTAAAAGCTAACTAACTAAAAGCTTTTGTGTATTACTGAGATTTCAGAACTGGTATTTATTAAATAACTACCAGTAGCAGAAAATGTGAATAAACTAAGGGTAACTCTTCCACAAATGTTTAGATATATTTGTGGATTTCAAACTGCAAAATTAGTAAGTGATTTCCAAACTTTTAGTTAGCCAGGATTGTAGCAAATCTCTTCCTTGCCTGTCATAGACACTGGTAGTGTATGAAACATCAGGAAGATCATCCACATCTCTGTTCTCACAAACCATGAGCTGTTTATTAATCCTAACACTAAATAATGTTTTTCTTTGCCATTCAGACACAGAATACAACCATTTCCCAGTGGTGGTCAAAAGCCTATGGAAAAAACCAATCCATAACAATAAATTAGAACTTGATGTGTAGCTTTTAAAAAACATTTACAACTAAAACTGAAAGTGATCATTCTGATGTTGGAATTAAAAATGAACACGTGAAAACTGAGAGGAAGCTAGGTGCCAATTTGATTTTTTTAGGGGGTTTTTGTTTGTAGAAGACTCCATTCTAGTGCCAGATTACCCATTGAAGGTAGAACTAAAATTTAGCCTTTTTCAAGTAATTATTCAATAACACATCCAGTCAAGACGAGGATGAAGTGATACAAAGTAGAGAAGTCAAAAGCTCTCCTAAATGTTTTAAGGCTCCTCTTGAAAGAAAACTTAAAGCATTTGAAGTGTTAAAATAGAAGGCTACAAAACAGCTTTTGAAATCCCTTTCAGTGCTCTGTCAAGAGACAGAGGTTGGAGCTGCATGACCTTTTAGCTGCCAAAAGAAAGCTTTTTGCAGAACCTCCAAGAAAACTATTTCTTGCATTTTGGCTTTTCCTGACATCTGAGATTATCTGCTGTAACATTTCCCTCTGTTGTATTCAGTGAAGTCCCATTCTGTGTGCACTTCAAGACAGGAGTAACACTATGGGAATTGTGGTTCTTTGACTCAATAAACAGAAGTGCATCTCAACTACATTACTAATTAAAACCTCAGGAATAATTTGGAAAATACAGATATTTTTCACATCCATTCAATTGGCTTGAAATTACTTTTGAAATGTCACATTCCCAGTTTATCATGTCCCAACCCCTCCCCCCTTCTATCTCTGTTTAATCTTTTTTTTTTTTTTTTACA
>VZRN01006406.1:244813-275492 GCA_013397935.1 Dasyornis broadbenti | reverse complement strand
CATTTTATTGTGCCCCACCCCCCCCCCCCTTCTATCTCTTTTTAATTTTTTTTTTTTTTTTTTACACTGGACAAGACACTATCACCAGAATGTGCTTGTGGTAAACAGATAGAGAATGAACAAACCAGGCAAATCCCAAAACAGTTCAAGTTTATACTTGTGATTATTCAAACTATCACAGTTTTAAATGGATTTGGAATGATTTTCCTCACACCTGGTTTCAAAGAATTCATCAAAGGAATTCATTACTAAGTTCTTGCCAATAAATATGCCTAAGCTTAAATGATAATTCTTTTTCCTCCCCAAATTTGGGTATTTATTACACAGGTATGCCTAAACAAGAGACACAGAAATTCAATAAACAGCCTTAAAGCAATCAAGTTTTTGTTTTCACATGCAAGAAGTGTTACTGCGACAACACTGAAATGAAAGGGGTACTTTGGGCGACAAATTTATGTAATAAAAATATACCAATCACCATAATTTTGAGAGGATTTCCAAACCTGAACACTAGAAGACACATAAGAGTCTTCCATGCATGACACAGGTCCATGTTGAAAGAGAACTTCCAAGCTCAAAACCTCTCAGCATGAGCAGGAATCCCATGCTGTTCACTGCACCCGATGCCCAGTGGGGCTCAGGTCAGCATTTTCCCCTCAGTTACTGGCTTAGGATTTATTTACAACTACTGATATATGACACTAGGAGATACAGCCACTGTTAATGCTGACAGCATAAAAAAATAAATGAGAAACACATAGAAGTTTGAAGACGAGAATCAATGCTGACATTAATGTAAGTTGTTTTTTTTTTTACAAATCAAGAAATAACGATAGTAGCATCTATGCAGAAGTTTATCTTTAGCTCTACTTCATAAAGAAAAAAGAGCTTCCTGTCAATAACACCACCTTTACATGTAGAGATGTTTTATGCCTTTTACTCCATTAGTAGAAACAAACACTGATAAATAGCAATGAACAATACTTGGCACAGCCATTTTTAATGGTTAACTTGTTCATCAATAACTTTAAATCACTCTTTTCCTTGGGAGACAGGAGCAGCAAGTTTTGTTGGGCTCAGCAGTAACAGCAGATCCAGAGTCTGATGGTCACACAATCAGTTAAAAGGCAACGACAATGAATTTATGTTTCATAATAACGTTTTTTTTTCTCGTGACATGTCCATTATAGAAAAAATCATTAACAGCCTTATTTACAGAGAATGAATCCCAGCCTCGAACAAACCCAATTTACCAATGACACTCTGCCAACAAATGGTGATTCACCAACTGAGCAAGCGAATTAACCATCATTTTCCTTACAAAATAACAGTAGACAAAAATATAACTTGGCAGTACTTCCCTCTGGTTAATGTGGACACTAATTAGTTATATAAAAAAGATTTGAATTAAATATGTCAAGGTCTCAGAACTGTTTGAGTTCCTCTTTGCTTAATGAATCCAAATATTTAAATTAGCTTCTTCGTGTAATTTGGTGTTTCACCCAGAATCCCACTGAATCCCACAGACAGGCATATTAAAATTATTATTTGCAGACTGCTTACGTAGCTCCCTTTTGAAACCTGCAACTAGTATGAAGATATAATCCCTTTATACAAAACATCTTTAAGAAACATGGTCTCTGTTAATTAGCCAAGCACTTATCCTGTTCTCTGATTGCCAGACCTCACGTAGCAGACAACTTACTAAGTTTCTGAGTCTTCTTTTCATTGTTAAGTTTAGAATATCCAAACAAACAGCATTTCAGCTAAAACTTCTTTTCCTCCTTTTCCCAGAAATGAAGGGAAAAAGGTATTTTGGAAGTTGTAGTGATTAGCAACTCTCTAAAATTTTATTTTAGGGAAAGAAAAAAAAAACAAACCAGCACAGAAAGCAAACACTGCTGTATGCATTGGCCCATCTTAGTTTGCTATTTCCCCACAGTTCTCTTTAAATTATGTTCCTTGCAGCATCCATGGAATGCTCTGCACTCATTGTGATTTTCACTCGAGTTCTCTTGCGCAGGACAAAGCACAGTTTTTCATTGTTATCCCTAGAATCGCAACATTTAACCTTGGTAGGCTTTTGTGACATTGTATTAATTTTCCCTGGGAATACATTCTCCCCGTTTTTCACACACAGCTTTATAGCACAACAGCGAGCACTGAACAAAACCCAACACATATGGGGACATTTTAGTCTCCCTTAGCTCTAAACAATGTCATAACACTGTTTAGCAGTAGAAGGAAAAAAAAAACGCATGACAGTTTCTTTTGTTGTGGTCTAGAAATGGAATTGTGAGTTTCATCACTGGATCCAAAGGCACAGTGCAGTATCTTCCCAGTATTCACAAATTACGGAAAACTTCTATCTAACTAAACAAGACAGGCTATTCTGTCCTTTCATTTTAAAATTGAGTGGTATCATTAATTCTAAATTCCTGTTTCGCTTTCTTTTCTGTTCTAAACCTAATTTCAGGGCTCTTACAAATTAAAATGTTCCTTTTCTCTCACTGGAATTTTTAAGCTCTCCTTTGCAACCTGCACCTGGTGGCAAGAATCTCATGTGAATAGACTCACAATTTCTTCAAGATGAGATGAGCTCCAAAAAGTTACATCTCAACCCATTTGCACTATCATAATTTAGAGGTAATCTGCAATTACACTGTCTTCTTGGCAAGTGCTGGAAGTGATATCAATATTCTTTATATGCAGATCAGTCTTCCAGAGAAAATCTTCTGGGCACGTGGCAAATTGTGAGGACCCATGGGAACAGATGAGGATCTGTGCTGGGCTGTTCCATCACTGCCAATACACCTCACATGAATTCAAAATTCCAGCCAGCATTTCAAAGTCATAATTCCTACAAATCTTTTTAATGTCACAAACTATATGACAGTTATATTAATTACAAACAATTATATCCTACAGAAAGTAAAGCCATACAGATAAAATGCTCACAGGCATTTTATCCTTCACTTTTTAAATGGGGCTTTAGGGTAAACATGCAGAAGGGATACGCTCTCGATATTAAAGAATCAGAAGTGAGATGGAAGGTGTTTACTGGAACTAAAAAAAAGAGGCAGTGAAAAAGGGATTTACTCTGCTTCCTCTCCAAAACAGAGGGCATGAATGTAACACCCATACTAATATGGCATTTATTAGAATGTAAGAATCGAGTCTTAATAAAGTGATAAATAGATAATAAAGAGACTGCTGCAAAGCTCCAGACAATTCAGTTTTCATATCACTGCCATGGGTTGTATTCTGAAGTCAAAGAAATAAAATGAGAAAAAACCAAATAGCTCAAGGACCTAATGTAATAAACTTACTCCCTTAAATGGCAAATACTTGTTTTAATGGAGATAGAACTGCCAGCACCATAAGGTTTGCAAAAGGATAGCAACTTTTCAGCATAGTATTTTTTGCAAATACAATAGCTAAAACTGACAATAAAATTTGAATTGACATCTCCATAACAACTGCAGACTCACATATATAACATTATAAATAATTGTCCACAAATGGAAGCTTTTTCTCTCTCTGAAACGATGTTGCACCGCATTTTTCACAATACTTACACAGAATAAACCAGATTCTTTCCATGAGGAAATTACCACTTAATCACTGGACAGGAGAAGTGGTTAGGACATTGCTAAGAAGCAATTTACTGATATCATTTTACTAACTTAGTTGAACAATTGCCAAGCCAGATCAGTCTTAAACTGCATTTAATCTAAGATGCTGCTTTGAGGAGTGTTTATTACCAAATGCTTCAGAGGCAAGTCAAAGAAACATCAGAATAAGTATTCATTTGGCAAACTTACAGAGAAAACATCTAAAAAGCGTAATTTTTGAAAGTCAAATTGAACTCCATTTTATGCATATCACCTCAAACTGGTTTTGTCATTTAGAATGTGCCTTACACTATTTTCCATTCATGTAAAATACTGATTAATTCAGAAACCTCAGGAACAGCAATAAGGGCATTCGTTTAAGGCCTACGTGCCCTTACCCCAGCGCAGCCATGGAATATCCTGACTCCAAGTGAGCTGCAAAGGCATCGCTGAGCACCGAGCCTGACATGCTCACTTTAGACAGTATTTATTACAGGAGGAGTAACACTTCTCCCTGTGTGTCATGTTACATCTGGTAAATACACAGGTTTAAATGCAAATTGAGAAACAGTCTGGAAAGACCTGATTAGGATGAGAAAAATGTGCTCTGTGCTGAAGAAAAACAAACATGTCACTTTAAAGCTGTGGAAAGGTAAAAAAGCTGTAGGGCGTGCAAGTATGGTGAGACTTTGTATAACAAACAGGTGAAACAAGTTATCCCTTACAACCTACGTTATATTTTAAAATAAAATTTAACCTGCTTACTTAGTAAAAACAGTTCGTGTGTATTTGTGAGGTTAAAATTCTCAAGCGAAACAACCTCCACCCATTGCTATCTAACCATGTAACCTCATAAACCCCATGTGAAACCAAATATTTTATTTCTAACCTCTGCTGCCAGCTGCTGAAGAGAAGGGGATGCAACGGGGTGTAAAGTTGAGTTGCCTCTGACTGGGTTATGGAGGCTGATGTAAGCCACAACATTTCTATGAAGAACCGCCCTGAGATCCTACAACAGAAGCAGAAGAATGGTTACTACTATGCATCATTTTAATTAAGGCTTGTTTTGTTCTTTCGATTTCTTCAAGGGGTAAACTGCACCCTATGTTTCCATCCTCTGTGATTGCCCAAGCATTAGTTAACTACTGCTTCTTACAATATGATGTTATGAGCTTCAAAGGATATTTTAGTGCTATTTCTCTGTGTAGCAGAAGTTATAATTCCATTTCACACATTATCTAAAGAAAATGCAAACAGGTCTGAGAGGAATTAAAAATTACTACACTTATAAAGCCAAAAATGAAAACATTACACACTGTGAAACAACATGATGGCCTTTTAAACCTATGCCTGACAGAAGACAAACTTCAAAAGCAATCATTATCAACAGTTAAACGGACTCAAATATTTAGAGACCAAATTCAGATTTGAATTGCGTAACTTTCCCAGTGTTTTCATTTTATTATTTTTTAGACTATGAAAATAGCATGTACAAACGGTTTCAATTATTATCTCTTTTTTAAAAGGATCCCCTTTGCCTTCTCAGTAATGAGTTCCTCTTTGCATGAAGTGGCTCTTTATATTGAACAGAAGGGGTGTAACGCAATTACATCTGATGCAAAGCTGACTTGAAGTGGAACTAAACAAATTTTGCTTCCAGCCTGGATCTTTTCAATTTGATTTTTTCACCCCTTCTTGTTTCTGAAGAATAATCATGTTGGAAGTATGAAATTTCAATGAGGGCTGGCTGCTTCTTACGCATGGTAAAAAGCAATTAACTCTTTATTTTATCTACTGTTTTAATTCATTGAACCATTAGAGTTGGAAAAGCAGCCATGAAACTCTCTGCCAGCTACTCCTTTAATTTATGACCCGAAATCCACTGTAGCCATGTATGATCATCAATACTTTTTGAGGTATTTTCTCTCAGTCAGCTGATTCCTATTATGTTGAAAGTAAGAGCTCAAAGCTGTCTGGGTCGGATTGTATCCAACTGAGCACAAATCTGTGAGAAGTGAATCAGCACAGGCCACGGAGACACTGCAAGGTTTATCCAATCAATGTAAACCGCAGCATGGTTCCCTTCTTTCTCTTTTGATTCACTTCTCCCCACACTAAGCCTATCAATTAAAAATTGTTAAATATTAAACCTTCAGGAAGGTGAGAAAGCTCTCTAAGCTATTTCTGTGTCTACATCGTTTTTTGAGGTTTTCCTCCCTCTGTCAAACCCTTTTACAAAGCTGTGCTCAATCATGGAGGGAAATCAGCTCCCAAAGGTGCTGTGTACACAACCTTCACAGCCATGGCAACCTCCTGCCGTCTCATTATCCCCAGGAATGCCCTCAATCGATGTTTTCCCTGCATTTGCGATGTAGTACATGAGCGAACACAGACGGACCTCAGAGACCACTTAACGAGCCACAATTTCCGTGGGGGCATTTCACAATGTTTCCATGCTTTCAACAGAGGCAATCCTTACTGCAACGAGGCCTCCTGAAGCTGTTTTACCTCAGCCCACTCGTAGGAGCCGATGTTCCCAAAGGCTGTTCCTCCCCAGGAGCAGAAGAGCACGGTCCGGTCAGGCCTCCAGCCCCTCTTCACCTCTGGCATCAGGGCTTGGATCAGGGCTGTGATGGCAGCAGTGCTACTGGCCCATTCTTGCCCACCATAACCCTTCAAACTGCTGTGATGGCTGCCAATGATGACGTACCTGTCTGAAATCAAGAAGGCATTAAAAAAAAAAAAAAAAAGGACAGATGAGAATATTATTTTTTCTGGATACTAAGATTAAAAGAATTCCAGATAACCCTAAAAATGAACTGTATTAGTAGTCTGTAATGTCATTAATATAACACAAAACTGTCAATAACAAAAATGTGTATGATGACATGCAAGACAATCATACAACAAATATACATACGACTGTGAGTACTAGTTAAAAATGAACTAGTAAATAAATGTATGTACACACTTTCCTAAATTAATCCCCATGCCCTTGCCTTCATTGTTTGCTCATTGCTCTCTTTATAGATCTGATATAAACCATTTTTACAGCCAGGACTTGGTCATATAGACAATGCAATATTTCCATGCTCACTGTCCAGTGTTATGAAAAAACACAAAATAATAAGCAGGAAATGATCTTCAATACGCAACAGCATCAAAAGAAAAAAGAAAATGAAAGGTGTGGCAGCACAATGGGAAACATAAAGAAAATACACAAAGTGTTAGTACTCCCTCACCTGGAAGACTGTGTTCAGTGCTCACCACCCTATCTCAAAAAAGACATGGCAGAAACAGCAGTTGAGCAGCTGGGAACCAGATTAGAGATCAGGACTTAGCCTTCCGTGGAAGGAGACACTAAAATACCCGGACTGCAGGTTTAGAGAGGAGACACGACAGAGGGATAGAGATAATGAATGGTACAGAAACGGTAAGGCACACCTAGCAGCCTTGTTCATGCTGGAAGAAAGCATTTTATAGAATGAAAAGCAGGAGGTTTCAACCCAAAATAAAGAACATGCCTATGGTTACTTAGGAAAAAAAAAAACAAAACCCAAACCACAAAAACCACACTTTTTTTTTCAGAGAAATAAGATTAAATCTCCATCTCTCAAGGCATTATATATAACCCTAACACCACTCACAAGGGAAACAAAACCCCTTATTTTATTCCAGAACCGATGATGTGTTATGAAATAACATGACTGACTCGTGTGACTGAGGCCTGTCAAGAGTCAAAGCAGAGTTATTCTGAATGAGCTATTAAACTATTAGACCTTCTGCGTGAGATGAATTTACAACCTTCTTTGAAGGATCGTTTACTGGTTTTGTTCTGGTATTTTGTAAAGTCTCCTTCTGCTCCAGATCTAGACTTTTAAAGGTGTTCTTTCCCTCTTTCAGGATACCAACAGACAACAGAAGAACAGTTATCAAGTGGTGCCAGATTCACAGCAATCTCTGAGTGTTATTTTGGCTCCAAAAAGTGCAACTGTTTTAATTTTCTTTCTTTATCCAAGTGGATTCATTCAATTGCTGTCAGTTCACCACAATGCAGCAACAAACAGTTGCCCACATTTTGGGTTTGCTTCTAAAATTAAAATATCTGCTCAGTATGGTTCGCAGTGACTGCTTCCTAGAAACAACATTAATGGAACACTTTGATTATAAAAGTGTTCACTGTCAAACTGGATTTTTACCAGTATTGTTCGACAAAATATCTGAGCATGTTATTTAATAAGGAATCAAAAATGTTTTACAAAGAGAGGATCTGTTGTACCTATAACACAACATTTTCAATCAATTGCTTGGGGGGTGTGTAGGTAAAATAATTTCTGTTTAGCCTGTGCTCAGACTGTGTGAAAGGGAAGAGACCTCATTAAAACCTTGAAGGATATTTTGATAGAGAGGGAGCTACAAGCAGCACCTTACTGCTGGAGATGGCAGCTGAACGAGCAGGGGCAAAACAGAGCAGCTGGTGCCTCCTCTGGAATTCATCCTTGCCCATCTCTCCCTCAAACAGAGGCAATACCCTAAAGCGAATGACTACAGGGAAAGCACAGGGGAAAGGATGGTCACGTTTGCAGAGGCAGCAGCAGTCCTTTCTCAGAATCACATGGCAAAAATAAAAGAGAAAGGACTAGAGACAGAGGAAAAAAATATCCATCAGATAACCTTGAAGTGAGGTTCAGGGTAGTGATGGGCTGAACAAGGATTTATCTTTAAAAAGAGTCTCTTCATCCTGTCTTTTCTTGTTACACATCCCATTTTCAACCACGTCCAATAGATCTATAAAACCAGTGTTACGTTTTTCGGGTTTTAAAATGCTACCAACGATCACATTTCATCTACTCCTAAACCTTTCAACATCTTAGTTACATTTCAGACGCTCGTTCTTACTCCTCAGATCAAACATCAGCTAAGGTCACCATTACATAGATGTGCTCGTCTCTGTGTGTGTGTTAGGTGGTCTTTAAGCAAAAAGAAATAAATTCCACCCTTGGTGATGCTCTGCAGTTTTTCATTAAGTCCTAAAGATAAATTTTGCCTTCCTTCTGCACTTCTGGGAACATTTCATCTGTATGAAACGAGCAAAACCCCATCAAAACGACAGAGAATCAATGCCATGGAAATATCAAGATTCAAAGCAGTTGAGGAGGAATGACTGTGGTGTCAACCAGGAAGAGCAGAGAAAGAAACAAAGGCTTAACATTGATTCTGTACAAAATACTGTGGTGCATTAGACATTTAACTTGTGCCTTTATTAAAAGACAGTTGCTATGGCCCTTGTCGAGCCAGACTCCATGGGACAAGCTGTTGCTATCTGGGTACTGACTTCACTTATTTATATATCCTTATGTTCTTAAAGCTCAGCATATATTGACAAATGTTTAAAAAGCAGTTTCTTATAAAAGATGCAATAATAAGATGGAAGATTAGTATAGAGATGATAAAGGACTTACTAAACAGAAACTGATGCAGATTTTTAAATTAATTTTCTTGCCTCTGTTTCACAATTCAGCAGACAGAATGTCTAAACATGGCAGTTTCTGCCTTTCCAACTCCATGACAGCTATTTGCAAAACATTAGGAATGGCAGACTGGTAGCTTCAAATTCATGAAGGAAATCAAATCCTTCATAGAAATTAAATTCACTGTGCTAATTGTTTCCTCTGTTGCTTTAAACAAACAAAAATTCCGGTGAGAAGTACAGCATTCTGCGCACACAAAACTGAGATATTATTTCACCAACAGGAATAAACTTAAATTTTCTCTGCCTCCTTCATTCCATTACTTAAAATATGAGACGACTGGCCCACCTCCTAAGGGAATGTAAACAAATTTCCATCCTTTCTTCTAAACCTAATAAAACTGTATTAAGGCGAGCGTGATGTTTTGATGATGATCTGCACTCTAGGAATTGTTTGCGCTATGTAAGTAACCAGCAGCAGCATTCCTTCACGGTGCAGAAATCCTTCACCTTTCAGGCAGGTTCATTTACTGACAGAATAATCTCAAAATGGTCTTATAATATCCTGATTATCACATTATCTATGTTCAGCATCAAAGGACAGAGGGGGTTTGTGCTTTACGTCCCAGCTGCACTTAGAGTCTTATTGTTCAATTATCAGACATAGAGAACTGTAATTATTATTCGCAGAATTGTATAAAACCAGCTTAAGGCATGATTGAAACTCAAAATAAGGCTGCAGCAAGTGTCAAAATTACATTAAAATTAAAACCGTACCACAGTTCCTTGGTACAAACCAGTGATACGCTCTGTGGTCCACATGCAACCCCTGCTGCTTGTGTAAAAATATGCTTATTGTAACTACAATATCCCTTTCAGCTTGTTCTCTGTTTAACCCTCATGTTCTGCCTTGTCATAAATCACACGATGACTACAAAAAAGTCTTTCTCCTTCCTCTGTATTAGGGCATCATCTGGCAAAATAGGATTCTGATCCCAGCTATGACTCTCAGCCATCATGAAATAAATAATCAATAAAAATGATAAAGGGATACTTACCAGGAAATACAGCTCCTTTTAAATATCCAATGACATTAGAAATTGTCTTGTAAGTTGTGACAGACTGAATGTTCAGACTGATTGTTTTTCTGCCTGCTAGAAGATGAAACAAAAAAAAAAAAAAAAGAAAATGTTAAACTTATTTATCCAGCCAAGAAACATACAGGCCACATATATAAATTCTACACACTTTAAGAAAAAGATTTAAAAAAAATACTGAAGAGGAACCAGAGATTCAAACATGAAATATTACATTATTTTCTTAGTCCCTTTTTGGCAGTGTGGTTCAAAGCCGGAATCTCAGAAGAGATCTGTACTCCTTGAGTTAAAAGATCATTGAATTCACTCAATAAATGCTGCCAGAATACAACAGAAAAAAAAAATAAATTAAAGAGTAGGATTTACATAACTCTGTGATAATGAAATTGGCCTTAATCTTTATAGGTTTTTCTCACCTAATCCTTCACCCAGGTCAATCTATCAATAACATTCACAAAATTATACCTGGTTTATATTACATTTTCTTCTGGAGAAAAGCCCCTGTGTTAACTGAGATGGGAACAGCCAGGCCTCTCCGTCGCTGTGCCAGCACAGCCTTTGGTGATGCTCTTGTGAACATAAGCCAACAGAAGCCAGGGGTTTTGGCTTAGCTGACGAAATGGTGTAAATACAAAGGCAGAACAATTTCAAAAGCTGCTAGAATGTAAGGAACTTGCCAGTACTGCCATGCCAGTTGAGAATGCAGTACAGAATAAAGCCAGAGCAGAGTAAATGTCTGAGTTTAAATAGATTAAAAGAAGGTGGGACACAATAACCACACAAAATCCTGCAGTTTGTGACAGTGGAAACCAAACAACCAACCGTGGGGAGCTGCTGATACCTTCCAAATGTTTCATTTGCATGATAACAGACTGCATTAACATCCAGCTCATCTGAAAGGTCATAGATTCTATCGGAGAGAAATGAAAATGTCTTGAAACTGCTTTAACTTAAAAAGTAGCCGTTGTGTGACAAAAACCAGTGCCCGATCCCAGAGCTGCAGGGAGAGTCTCTTCCTTCCACCCCTGTGACAGAACTGTGTTTAAAGGCATCTCTGGGGCAGAATTCCGTCCATGTCCGTACCCCATCTGCCACAGACCAAAATTAAAATATTCCACAGATCATTTTGCTCCCTATGTCCCAGGCTATTATCCTCCCACAGATCTATTTCTAACGGTTCGTTCCCAGACTTTGTCTCCCAAGATGCACAGAATGTGCAAGTGGGGAGTTTGCTGCAACATGAAATAAAAACAACACATGGCTACAATACTGTTCTTCAAGGTTCATTTGCTGGTACTTCATACGGTAAATTAACTTTAAAATTATCGTAAAATAAAATACAATGTATTTTAATCCACCAGTCTTCATTGATATTTGGAAAAAATAACCAAACTGCTAGTGTTTGTTTAAAAAGAAGTATTAGCAATAGTTATTCTATTTTTTATTCAGACAAAACCTCTTCTGTTATATCAATAGATTTGTCTTCTTTATGACAACTCTTGTTTCGCTTGAACAAACCAGTAAAGACAATGCAAGCCAAGCAGTTAATTAAAAATAAACCTCAGCACATGACTTTGCAACAATCAATCACAGCAAGTTAATATTTTGATTTGTCATGTAATTAACTTTGTTCTTCTGATGTAAGTTACTGTAAGATTTATTAATACCATGTAATCGTCTTTGTTCGATAAATGCCACGATATTATTTTAGAATTTTTAAAAAGTATTTAATTTAAAAACAAATAGTCCAAAGGATTCCGAAGGGGTCTTTTAAAACAAGTGAAAACAGCTCAAGCTATGTTGATTAAGCTGCTTAAGATGAATCTAAACTATGCAAGTTACTTCTTGCTGCTGTTTCCAACCTACAACCATTCTAGAGCCAATTTACTCTTCTTAAAAAAAGAGATTTTAAAGTCAAAACTGATTTCCTTTCCTTTTCCTACAACACTTTAGATGTTTGTTCCTTTAGGCACCTTTTCAGACAAAAAGAAGATAAATCCTTTTGAAGACAATTGACTTCGCTGTTTTTCCTTAATCAGCATCAGCTATCCAGTCTCCAACTGGCAACAAAGACATAAAATTAACTTCTGGCAATACACATATTCTAAAATCAGATATTTGAGTTAATAGTCGTGTAACACAGTAGTCAGCTTAAAGTGACTTGGGCTTAAAGGCTTAGAACACCAGATGAAAAGGCTGAAATTACTCTTTGGAGTATACAGCAGAAGAGAAATTTAATCCCCTTTTAACAATTCTGACAACAAACCTCTCTTCCTAATGCTGTATTTTAAGGATACTGACAACCTTCTCCTTTTTTTATTTTTATTTTTCTGTATTCTCTGGAAGCTATGAGGAGACTTTACCTTAACATTAGTCGGTATACACAGACTTTATGTAAGCTAAAAGCTACTTCTGGAACTGAAAAAAAGAAACATATTTACTATTATTTATTTATTTATTTCCTGACTTGGAATCTGTAAATTGTCCCATACCAAATAACTACCTTCTCCCCTTAGAGTTAGATAGTACTTTTAGAAATGCATGGCTATTTATAGATTTCTATTTGATTAATCAACTATGTTGCCTAATAACAATATATTCTTCTTTATGAACAGATACTCATAGATCTTGAGTCTCCAAGTCAAATCTTAGTACAAATAGCTTAATGAATAAACTCCTTGGTATTTGATCACCATTTCTGACCTACAATGAGGAATCCCAAAATAAAATTCTTCAGATGAAGAGCTTCTGAAAACAAGCAATGCCTAGAATAAAGTTCTTTAAGGAGGCTCTAAAGTAGGATGGCCTAATGTGATACAGAATAAATGTGTCACAGTCAACATCAAAGAGAGTTGAAAATGCCTCAGATGGTATGGTTGAATTTCATAACCTCCACACTGTTTTCATTCTTTACCTGCTTTAAAGGAATCAAAAGCAAAGCATCACACAGAAAAAATACTGGTGCAGAACAGAATTCTGAAAATATATCTTGATCATTTACAATTCTGGTAGAAAAACTCTTGAGGCTTCAGGTGGGAGTAGAGAGAAGATATATAAAAAATGCTTCACACTGTTCATGCTTAATTCTTTTCATAAACTTCTGTGTAAAAAAGGCACTTCTGTTTAAAAGAAAAGTGACCATGACAAGAAAATCTGACAGTATTGGTATAAATGTCTGTATGTTTTCATGTACAGGATGTCTGAATTAGATCAGAGTTCCCTGTTTAACTCATCCTTCCTTCAAACACCAGTAAGAGACATCTGCAGAACTTTGTTATATTCCTACTGTTATGTACAACGACTCCAGATTTGGTAGATACAGTAACATGCACTCATCTTTCTCTATTTGTTTTCTTGGATTCATGTTTAGCATAGTCCAAATGCCCAGAAATTAGAGTATTATTTGAATATTGATATCATAGTGTGAGATGGCACAGCCAGAGTTGATTAAATATCGCAGTCTTTATTCTCTCTGACAGGTAGCAAACCACGAAGGAGAAACACATATAATAATATCACAAAGCTGTAGTTTAACAGGAGGAGATATATATCCTTTATCATTCCATGCCCTTCCTCTGACTGAAAAGAAGACAGGCTTGATTTGCACTAGTGCAGAACTTGGCAGAGAACTTTATTTATCTTGGATGAGGATCGTAAAATATGGAAACTAAAGGACTCTTCCAATTATTCCTTCCGTATAATTAATGATTCAAATTTCACATGATCAGAGTTGACTATAAACTCAGTATAATGAACATCTGACATGTGGAACTACATAAAATAGATGTTCAAAGTCTCATAAAAATTCATTATGTTGTGCTGCAAACCTTTCCAGTAACAGTCAGCTCTGGTTATCTGTTCCACTCACCTGTTTTGCTGGAGGAGGTAGATTTGTTTGCAGCCCACAATGGAGCTTTGCACTGCAGTCACTATGATGATTCAGTATTGATCAGTGACTGTATTTTGTAGATCAAAAAAAAAAAGGTTACAAAAGATCAAAAGATTCTACCTAGAAAAGCATTTTGATCGGAGTAATTTTACTGTCTGCAGCAGAATGCTGGGAGTCTTTGTATACCTGGCTCTATTATTCACACAGTGTTTGATATCATTTAAGTTACTTCAACTATTCATGCTTTGGCTTTACTATTTTAGAAGCTAAAGTATAAAAAAAATGACACTATTGCACAGGAAAAGGCATTAGGAGGTGGTAAGAAATGGGATCTTTAAGTGAGATCGCTGCATGAATGCTTGCATTATACTTGCTAGCAGCTGAGCTGTATTGCTCAGGCAAACGCGGGCAGACCCACCGCTCGTGCAGTCCTCATCTCCAAGAGTGACCAGCAGCACGAACGTGGAGAAGAACGGAAGAACAGGATGAGCAACAGAACAGGATGAGCCACAGACACCTGGAGACTGATCATGAGGGAAATATTGCAGCTTTCTCAGCTTCTCTTTTCTCAGACATGAGTCAGGTGAGTATGAGAACTGACACTTAAAACCAAAGACAAAAATCACACACATGACACTATTGGGTCTAAATACCAGACTTCCAGGACTGCCGTTCAACACCAAAGTAAATTGTCATTAGTGACAAAAAAACACTTTGTAAATTCAATCCCACTAGACGGATTTACATTAAATACTCAAGAGATTAATTGAAAAGGGATAATTTTCACATGACTGAAAACTCCCAAATAGTGGGAAACTTAACAACAACAAAGACAGTTTATTGTACACAGCAGGAATTTCTTCATTTATGTTTCTGGAAGTGTTATAGTTTTACAACAACCTTCACAGTGTTCTAGCAAATATCCTAGAAATCCTCTGTAAAAAAAAAAAAAAAAGGAAGCTTCAAAAGCTAACAGTTTCTCTATAAAAGTTCACCCTGAAATTCCTTCTAATTGCCTATTTTTGGGGAAAAGTTAATGGGAGCACAGAATTTCAGATTAATAAGGACCGAGTACAAAATTGTCCCATACCAAACAAAAAGCAAATCTAATTACTGACTTCACCTAACACAAAACTAACAGCTAACTTCAATTCCCACTATTTGCTCTGTAGGTCCTGAGCACTCGATCTGTCTGGGATGTTTGTCTCCACATCCTCCCACTGCCTCTGTCACACTTTGTCTCTTGAAAACTGCAAGGCTAAGGGGAAAAAGCGACAATGTGAGAAAACTATATATAAATGTTTAATCATTACTGATGAATCTGCTGCTCAGCTTTTTGAAACATACTGATGAGAGAATGATGATCATTTTATCCTAACAAATTTTAAGCCAACCAATCATCTGAATTGCTCATTCACCTCTTTTGACAGATAAGTGATGAGTCCTACGTCAGAAGTGAAATCTCTCTCTTAAGCTTCTTCAAATCAACAGCAAGACTGCAAAATCAACCTTCACTGCTCTCAAATGCATTGCTGCCCTCAGCATTATCTCTGTAGCTATTACTATTATTAAATAGTTATACACCATTTCTTATCGTAAGACCAGTCTTTTATCACGTCCATTAAGGCTGCTACTGAACAACAGCACCCTCTGTGCTCCAAAACATCAACAGCTTCACCATCACGTCAAGGAAAAATGTATTGTAATACCTTACAGAATTATACAAGGCTTCTCCTTATAGTCCCTATTTTCTCAATAAATAAAGACTTTTTAAAAAATCCCACACGGATTACTGTGGTTCAGAAGCTTTACATGAAATAAGACCCGAGCTGTTGTGTTCACCCAGAGTAAGCCAGACATGGACTGGCTCTTACTAGACTCTTGCCTTGGAATATTCTTTCTTTCCAGAAATTCTGCTCTCACAGAATTCCTGTCTTCACAGGGAAATGAAACAGACATGCCACACCTGTCAGAGAAAAAGTAGAATAAGCTGCGCTTTAGGTGATTCTGTCCTGCAGCCTCCACACAAAGCTTTTTGAGAAACAGACACTGTGCAGCCTTTTATCTTTCTAAAATGAGTGTCATTTGCCAGCCCAAATTCATGCTTTGCTCCAGGCACTTCAGCTGTTGAAAATTCCTTCAACACTAACAAGCTTCATGCATCCTACCTGGAGTGGTTAAGCATTTGTTCCTTCCAAAATGACCTTTTCTCCTTATTTTTACTGTTTGTGGGGACAATCATTTCATTTTTCAAATATCTAGTCAGCCATGCATGGAGAACAATAGTCCTGCCAAACCACAGCAGCTTAAGTCATGAAGCATGAGAGCTTCTGCCTTCCTTTTTAGTATGTATAACTACAAATACTAACACAAGTCATAAAATTAATCAACCTTTTTTATGACTTGTTGTATTGTGCTCCTATTCCACAGTAACTTTCCAAAAGCAATAAACAAGTGATACAGCACATGATAGTACATTGGTTGCCCTTAAAATTTGTTTTCACTGTTATCATCACTGTGTGTAGCAGAGGATACAGTGGCTAAATTGATTTGCCTCCTCCCTTCCAAGACCACAGTTTCAAATCAATTCATTTAAACAGGCATTATGACAAAACACACCGTTTTTTTTTCTGCTGAAAGACGGGCAGGTACAAAACAAAACTGAAGACAGAATTACTCTTCACTCTTTTACACGCACCTCAACATCTAGAATGTTCTCTGGAAGATATTCCTTCAGTGAAACGCTGTGCAGTATCTTTGCTGGAAGACTACTCTTACTGTTTCCCCCCACCCCTACATCAGCAGTAAGTTTTTTCAAGCCATAATCTGTGTGACTTTGCTAATGGCATTATTTCTAGAGAGATACTGTGAATGCATTCATCTGGCTCTACTCAAGGTATTTTGTTCTTATCGCGATGTCCGTTTTCCTGGAGAAACTTGCATGAAAAGCTGCCTGAAGGTTCAGATAACAGTACATTGTTTATTCTATAGCATATACAAATTACGGAACACAGAGATATGTTTAGAATTTAAATGTTATTATTCCAGAAACAGAAAAAAACCCCACGGAATTATATGGTTACTGATGCCTTAATGTTGGAATCACATTATTGGTAGTACAACAAGGCCTAAAAAACCACACTGCAGCACTAATAAACCCTCCCTAGTGATGGTATCTACCCACAGGAGGTTTTTAGTCAATATTAAGAATTAGTGCTCAATGTATTATATTAAGTGATTTTTTTTTTTTTTTTTTTTAACCAAAACTTCTATCAGACTTTAGGAGCATAATTTTAAGACTGTTAAAAGCCTCTTCTAGAAAGCATCTAAGCAAAACATAATCAGCTAAACCTCTTAGCTGCTACAGAAAGTGGATTTGGAGTCCTTGAGGAACATCCCATAGGTAAAGTTTACTTGAAAAGCACTACCTGTAGCTGGCAGCTGGAGGGGTGTACACCTGTCTTTTTGGGCAGTGTCCTCAGGTAGGGAAACAAGTTTTCTGGCAAGAACTGCAGAAATTGGTTGTACCAGCAGTGTCGTGAGGTTCAGTCGATTTTGTCTGTAGCTTCCATCTTTAATAACAGAAAGAGAAGAGCAATTTAGTAAATGAAAACCAGATCTTTCTCTTTCATAAACCAAACTAAAAAAAAAAAAAGCAAATATCTACCATCAGCGTAAAGCAATTGATTTAGATAAGCAGCTGGTTGTTTGTACTTACCATACTGAAAATAAGTTTCTTCAAGAGCATGTACTACAAAATTGCATGTACATATTACAGCATTTATGCAATAGTTACACAAGAAAAAAACTGTTAGAGTCCAAGCAGGTATTAAGATTGTGAATCAAACAAAACAAATTAAATTGGTGTTTAGTTATAGGAATCACTGAAAAACAGAATTACCAATCAGCAATAACTTTCAAATTCAAGTAAAAACCGAACAGCTGAAGGAGGTCTGCAATAAGAGGGTACTGAACAGCCACATCAAGGGGAGGAAGGTATGGATCAGAAAGCATCGGAACACTTCATTTACAGTTTAAAGACCTCAAAAAGACATAGCACAAACCTCTCAATATCAGAAGTTTCATCCAAATATGAAAATCTCCCTTTAACTAAGAAGATGTGAGTTTCCACACACATGCCTGTCTAACATTAGATCCTGGGAAGGTTTCTGATGAGATAATGAGATATTTTGGGAGACCAGCTGACAGAACTCGGGCGGGGAAAAAAAAACCAAAACACCTAACTTTGCACATGGAAATGCTCTGAAGTGCTTCAGGACAAAACACCTGTTTTTCTCAGGTATTTCAGATAGGGATCACCTCTCCCCATGGAAAGCAAGAACCCTTCTGGCAGATGAAAAGCCCACCATGGAAAAGGAGCAGAGGTTGATAGCCTAGGGCAGGACACAGCTCTAACACAACCTGCAACACCCTCAAAGCCTTCCCATGTCTCTGCCCCTGCTGAATCACGGCCAAACTTTCAACCAGAGATTGAGAATACGAGGCCTCTCCCCGAGACCTCTGCAAAACAAACACCTTATTTCATGTCAGCATGGAGTTCTTTACTACCCAACAGCATCCTTTAAATTCCGTGTCACTGCAATCACAAAGGGAGGGAGCTATCGGCAACTAGCAGCATGTTTCAAAAAAATGTCTATAAAACTACTATCAGGACTGTTGTTACTGAGCCACAATATAGAAAAAACCCCACAAACTAGACATAACCCCAATCTTTAATTTTTTTTTTCTGTGCCAGAAACTCCTGAGACTTTCTACAGTACGCCCTTAATCACAATGTAAAAATCGACCAAAGTTAAAACACTTAATTATGGAAAAACAAATGGTGTTGTTCAGCTTTAATGCACAGTGGCAAGGTTATCAGTATTCAGTTTCAAAGAATCAGACAAATGTTTAAGTGGAAAGATAAAGCTGGTTCAAAACAGAATTTAAAAATGCTTTGTCTCATCAAAGTTGGTCTGGGTTCAAAATCTCTTAAAATTGTCACTTCAGTAAACTGATGGCAAAATCAGTTTGGTCAAGCACTGAGAGTTTGTTTCTGCAATCAATAAGAATCTAAAGAAGTCCATCAGAGATGTCCAATTGAGACATTATTTTCTGCCTAGTGTTTGTCAATCTGCAGGCTGTATTACAGGAGCAATGAAGCTCAAAACAGATGAGGAAAATCTCTCCTTTCAGATGAGATCTCCTGTTTCAGATGAGAAAAATCCCTCCTTCCTCCAGTTACTCACAACTTGAGCTTCATACCTGAATATCCTGTGAAAGATACATTTTCAAGAACTTGCAGGAGAAACCCCTCCATATTTAAAGATTAATAATTTCACAATAGAAGACGGAGTTTGAAGTTGGGGAGAAAAAGAAAAATAAAATCTATAGGAAGGCAGATTGAAGTTATCTGAACAAATTTATCTGGAAGAAAAACTTCTAATAGGAGGAATTCATAAATTCCTGGGCAGGTGATAAAATCTCTTCAACTGAAATCTATTTAAAGAAAAGTGTAAGCAAACATCTGGCAGGAAGGATGCAGATATGGCTGATGCCTTCTCTGAGGGAAGGTGCCACATTAGATGAGCTCGTGACATCTTTTCCAGGCCTGATTTCTACAAAATTCTCTAGTAACTGAACTTAATGAACTATTAACAAAGGCAAAAAAACCCAAAAAAACTATTGGAATGAATATTTAAAAATGCTTTAAAAGAAAAAAAGAGAAGAAAAAGTTAGACTTTCTATCCCTCTGCCAGGCACTTATTAGTTGACACAAGAGTAGCTTGTCAAGGAGACTGAGGAACCCACGTGCATCGTGAGCAGATTTCAAAAGTGAACCATACAAGACCAATCTCTGCAGCGCACATTTAAAAACCTGGAGATTTCCAGGGCTGCTGGCTAAAGCCTAAGCACTCAAGTTTTAAATGCTCATGGGTTTGGTGCTGCAGTGGCTGTGAAACAGTGCAGTGCAACTTCATAAAGAAACCAGCACATCGAGAGAACGTGAAGATTCTTGCTGGCCCTTTCTCTGCTGGATGCCAAACCCTGTGCAGCACAGAGCAATTTCAGGATCTGTAGGAACAACAAATGCTTCGAGGATAATTTAAATTTGACATTTTGCTTGGAAGGAAATTTAGTTTTATAGCATGAAACTCTTCCAAGAAACAGAATTCCTTCTTCTCTGCAAGTCTAGTAATGTAACCGTGCCAGGCCTAGAACCACTATTAATTTCAGAAAGTCTCTAGAGAACACACTGTAAAGCGAGGACAAAAACATGGTAATCAATTATTAAGTTAATTTTAGGAGCACAAAAAGAGGCACTCTTTTGAAAGTTTCTGCACAGAAAGCAAGGCCTGCATTTCTACTTCTGCACTGTCTGTGTTTGATGTTTTCTTTTCCAATGCAAGCACAAGCCTTGAGCACCAGACCCCACACTGCTCAGCCTGGGACACTTCTAACCCAGCATTTCACAGTGCTCCATCACTGAGCTTACTGGCACTGGCAACATGTTCTGAGATTTCCGGAATTTTTTACTGGGAGAATTTAATAGTAATACTTGTGTACCATATCCCACTCAATTCTGAGTAAATGTACAATTTTACCATCGTTTCAGTGACTTTTTTGAGGACTGAAAGATCAGTTAGTCACAATGTCATACTTCTCTAGCCCAAAAATATTGCTTCACCCACAGCTTTATGCATCAGCATTATGCAAAGAGTTTTTAATTATATTTCTCTAAGAAGTTTTGTGTTATCTGAATCAATTTTCTGTTCATTTTTGTTTAAATTCTAGATTCAAAGCAAGATTGGACAGAACATTGTCATTACCTGTTTATTCAAGGCGCCTTCTGCCAGATTCAGACAAAACAAAAAGTTAACAACTAAAACTGTCTAAAAAGTTTACTGATAGAATTCATCAAAATAATTCCTTCTATGACCTGAAACACTGTTTTAATGATGTTCCCCCAAAAATACACACAAAAAAAGTAGTCTGACTGAACACCGAGCCGTAATTGTATGTACCCATGCCTTTGACTTTCTGCTGCATTAATAATAGAGCAGTATTAGTTTTGAAATATCTGAAGTGAATGGCTCATTAATTTTTCACCTTAAGCTTAATAGAAATTTGACAAACAGTTTTATGCTGAGAACAGACACTCCAAGCAGGACTTTCACAGCGCACGATGGGAATAAATTAGAGCATAAAAGACAGAATAACGTGCGTTTGGTCAAATAAGATGGTTCTGTCACTCGATTGCCTGAAGTGAACAGTTAGTGCAATGCATTCCTGTGAAAGGGGCATTCTTCCATTTCTCCATTCCCAGCGTATATTCTGCACTGTCCTTTGTCAGCACTTGATCTTCTATTAAGCATGACAAACCCAGAGATGGATAAACTGACATGTCACAGACATTTATGTTATTTGTGCTTTGAACTTGCACACAGCTTCCCCCCACCTCTGCTGATAACATTCAACAGCTGTTAGCTCCCACTGGCTCTCCTGCAGCCAGTCACAATGATTCCTTTATATTTCTCTGAAAAATCAGTTTATCTGTGCTTTTTCTGGCTTTTATCTAACCAAACTGAAAGGAGCTGTGTAGCTCCTATGACAGGGAGGCTCCACCAGCTGCTTGGTGGCTCTGGCTTCTAAACCCACACCTCTGGTAATCACCACACTTTTGCTGTGCAGCAGACTCTTCTAACTCAAAAAATCAGCCTTCAGCTAAGCCACCACATCCCACTTAACCTCTGCTATAAAATGAACCCACCTGCTACACCTCACGAAGTCACTGACACATTGTTTGCCTTCCTAAATTTTCTCTTTGAACAAAGAAACTCCTTCTAGCTGTTCTTTCTTGCTAAAAATGGATGCAATTAGAATACTGACCCAGACAAACTGATGTTGTTGTGCTAGCAGTTATGAACACGACATTCTGGGAAAGAACTCTCCATCTGCTCAGTGTTCGGACTTCCAAAGTCAGATACATGTTTTATTGCACGTGAAGTCAAATATAGACCTCTTCCTCTAACAAAAATGGCGCCCAACACTCCATGATGCTCAAAATGAAAGAAAAAATGGATTTTATTAATGGGAAAGAGAAAATCATACCTTCAGACTAGGAGTATCTTGAGATGTAGATGCTAAAAATGTCAGCAAGGATAAGAAAAAAAAAAACGGGCACAGAAAAAATTCACCCAAGAGGAGGAGGAGGACCTGGAGCAGGTGCCCACAGAGTAGAACTGGTAACAAGCAGCTTCCTGATATGTCTTTATTCAGTTCTCTATGAATTATCCACTAGAATTACAATGTGGAACATAAGTCAGTTTTGAAGTGCTTTGCTTCACTAGCCACTGGTAGAAATACGAAGGAAGAGAAAAACATTTCCTTTTCTTTTGTAAAAAAAAAAAAAAAAAGCAAAAAAACCCAAAAACAAAACAAAAAAAACTTTGAAATTCTGCAGCCAGGGATTTTAACAACAGCCACAAGAAAGGCCTTTCAAAGCAGCTTTACAGGCAATGGAGCATGAGATGATGAATCACAACAGCCTTGTTGGCAGCCTGCATTTCAGGATGCATGGCCACAAATGGACAGGGGATGCTCAGAACTATGGAGTGTTCGGAGACATGGGTGAGGAAGATGGCTGTGCCTATGAAAGGTTTATGCACTTTTACAGAAAATACAGAACTGAAAGGCAGTGAGGATCACCAAGAAGAGAAAACAGCTACTGAGAGTTCTCAGAAAGGATCTGAAATACATTTTTCAATTTTATCTTATCATTGGTGATAGATTAAAAAAAAATTCTTTAAAAACAGCTTTTTTAAAAAATTCACATTCTCATGACATCGGGAGTTTAAAAGAAATTTAAAAGAAAACTGAAGATACGAGACCAAAGTATACCACACCAAACTCCCCAAAGTTAGCAAGACCATACATCCACTGATACACAGAGAAAACCATAACCCTATAGAAATACTGGTTTGCTTTACAAAGTATATTCACTGCATTCTGTTTACATAACACTTTACCAATGGAGTGAATGCAAATCTGTGTATGTATTACTCAAGACTGTATCTTTAAACTGATTTCTGCCGTCCTTAAAAACAAACCTAAAAGTTCTATAGTTAATATGAAAAAAACCCCCAAACCTTTCAGAACTTGCTGTCATCTTTTCCCCTCCCCTGCAAGGAAATGTGCTTAACCGTGAAAGAGGAAAAAACATCACTCCCCTCTCTCTCAGTGCAAATCACTCTTGTCTTAATGCTTACTTAATGTACTTTAAAAAACACTGTCAGTCTTGTTTCTTTTTAAGATACACAGAATAAAAGGGAACACATTTATTGTGTAAAAGCAAAACTGCTTTGACACACTGATGCAAAGCCATCTCATTAATTTCCCTGCTCCCTTCTGAGAATATTTAATAAAATGGCAAGAATAAAAAAGAAAACGGAACAACTTTTCACAATATTCTCACCATTCTGAATCCCCCTTTCCACTTAGCTCGTTGTAGTGGCTAATAATTAATATGACATAGAGGTGGCCAAAATAGAGCAACATTACATAACATTTCCACACCAATTGACACAAAGTAAATTTTTTCCTTTTTAAGTATCCTACAATTGTGTAACCACTAAGTCGTAAAAAGGAAAGAGCAGTTCTTCCACATATTACAAAGAGCTAAAACATATTTTTATGTTCTACTAACAATGGAATACAACAGGGGAGAAAAGACAAGACAATTCTCAGGTTTTCCCGTGTTGGCAAATGCCCGTGTCACTACTGAACTGAAAGAAAGTCTCCGCTGACAGACAGCAGGTTTGGGCATGTGACAAACAAACCCCGACCAACATTTTAACAGTGGTGGTGCATATCTAAAAGGGTTGACAGAAGTCTTATGGGCTACAAGACAAAAACTAAGTATCTCTCAATGCTTTAAAAATAAGCTTATTGTAAAAAATTCAATAATCATGAATTTCAGTTTCTGCGCAGTTTATTCTTTGCCATCCATACTGAATTCAAACTAGCATATCCAATACTTTTAGTATTTAATTTTGGATTCTGTTTGAGGTATTCTTGAGGTACCCAGCAAAACTACTTGCAGCACTTGCTCTGATGTTCAGAATTACTGCACAATCCAAATTATTAAGTATTAGACTTTGGTTTTTTAATCTTTCTCTTAGGAAAAGCTACTTCAGGAATCCTATACCTGCAAGCCTATGTGTAAAATGTACCTGTTTGATGATCCTAGAAAATGTATTTCCCAGACTTTCAGCTCTAGGATGTTCTTGAACTGGAATCTGGAGGGAAGCTCATGTGTGTGTCTGTGCAGGAGGGAACACAAATCAAACTGATGAACCCATCTTGGCAGAGGTGGATTTTAAAACTGATATATTACAGAACATTTTCAATTCAAGTGCCAAGCACATTATGGAATTTGTTACCAGTTTCATCGAACAAAAAAAAATTCTCTCCTTCCCTCAAAAGGATCCAGGCAGCCCCCAAGCAGGAGAGGGACCGGCAAGTCACACCAGCAACTGGGGCACACAGCACCTCCTGCATGAATTACGTTTTCTGTTAACCACTTCAAGAAATAAGGAACTTCGGGCACTTTAGTGGGTTTGTCTTAGAGCTTGCTCCCTCATGAAATAAACCTTGGTGATGGACACCATAGACGGGACAAACAACAAAGGTGGAAATCAAACACTGATACAGATTTCCTCCCCTTCAGTGATGATCGAGACTACACAGAGTAAAACAAGGGTCTTGCTTTATGTGAAATGGATTTGCAGCTGCCAGAACACACATCGGGTAACATATACCATCCTTGTTCTGATTATGAACAAGCACAGATCCCTGTTTACTCACAATAATGAGATTTATTGTTATTAAAAATAATAAAAGCCCTACAGTGCTCTACAAGGGGTGGAATGGGAATAGAAAATCTCTAAGAAAACACTGAAAGTGACAGGTTTAGGATGACAATTATTTTGTTTATAGCACGTAGTGAACACTGCAATGACTCACAATCACGTGCTGTCTGTACGCATTTGGAGGACAACATGAAATAAAATTGCATTTGTTATCTGTGGTACCGTATGCTTTTCTTAAAAGAGCGAGTATCTCTGATGCATTCTTCCACAGTTGTTTGAAAACACTGAAAGTCACATTTTGGCTTCACCACAGTTTAACTGTGCCAGCACAACTGCATCAGGAGCCATGTTATGAACCAGATCAGCACACTTTACAAATCAGTGCTCTTAAGAGATAACGCAGCAGAGTAAGAGGTAAGGTGGGACACGGAGGTGCAAGGCAAGGCAGGAATTCCTCCAATTCAACCCAAAGCCTTGTATTCCCAAATCACATTGACAGGGGATACCCATGTCCTCTAGGACACAAGGTCATTCCCAGGCACAGAATGACACTTAAACACGCACATCAATTCAAAAGCTACTTACAGCTTTTTAAAAAGTCATTGAAAAATCTTTATACTGTCCTTTTTCTCCAGGTTTTTTTTAGGAATTATGGGATAATTCAAGAAAACTGTTTTAAAAAAGAAAGCCTCTAATATTCTGTCTGAGAATGATAAATAATTAATATGTATCTGCTGCTTTAGCAGTTTGAAGAAGCTGCAGTGTTAATTTTACTTGCATGATAATAATGTAAAAAAATTTGTAAAAAGATAAATCTACTATTAATGCATGTCTAGCAATGCAAAGTATGTTAATATCATTTAGCTTTGTTTTGGCAGGGCACGCAATTGGAACTGCAGGGATGCTAATTTTCACATTAAATTCTGACTATATGTATCAAAGACATACAAGAAGTTAAAAAAAATTATAAAATCTCTATCTGCTTTTATCTTTTTCTAAAAGGCTTTCACCCAATCAAAAGAAATACAAAGAAGAATCAGTGGTTTTAAAAAGCCAAACTGCAATGGAAGTGTTCCAAGTTCTCAGTTCATCTTTATTAATCTTTCACACTCAAGATCAGATGAAGTAGACATATGTGGTCATGTACCAGTAATAATTTGATTAAAATTACTGAAGAAAAAGAAATATCCTGGCAAATCAATCTCAAGTGACAGTTTCCCAAAATGAAGATACAGGTGTTCTCAAGACCTCTATTAATCCTGTTTATAGCAGAGAGTGGAGAAAGAGCAATGCTCAGAAATTCCTGAAGTTCTGAATCTCTGGTAATCCTTGTAACACATATTGGTTTATTTCTGGGATTACAGAACAGAGACAAACAAGCCATAATCTATTTGCAGCGCTCCTCAGAGATACAAACACTGGCATTTAATTTGTTTAGGAACTTGCTCATGTATTTGCAGTATTTTATTACGTTCATGCTGACTTGTGCTACTGCTGGATTCAGCTTCAGAAGGCGATTACGAACACCCAGGAGAACCGGATTTTATTTTGTGCACAACAGCACATTTTCTGTGAATATTCATTCCAAACTCCAAACGGAGTCCTCGGCCCTAAACGATTTCTGAACCATCTCTTGTAAGAAGCTTTGCATCCTCAAACGAGCTTGTGTAACCTGAGATGAGCATGAAAAATTAATCATTTTGTTCAAATCACAGAGATGAGGAGCTGGTTAAGGTTTAGGTTAAACTCTCTGAAATTCAAAGACAATTTGAATCAGGAAGATCAGAAGCAAAGAAAATTTGTAAGAAAACAGAAAATAAGGCAATGTTTGAAAAAAAATAATTCTTTGTTGAAGAAGGGTAGAGCTGCAGCATCATTTCAGAATATTGTATTTCAAGTCATGTTTTAAATTATAAGCCAGTGATAAACATATATTCCTACACATAACTTTGAAAAATGCTACTTAGGATTATTTTTCAAATTAAATACTAAGAACAACATTTCCACAAACACAGTGGAGATTACTGCCAATTATAGCTACTAAAATTCAGCAGAAAATAAGAATATTGTAATCAGAATTATTACTTAAAACTAATTTTTAAAAGTGTGGCCAAGTTTTGTTGTTTTTTTTCTGAGGGGAAATAAATATTTTTTGTTAGCTCATATTCACATATAAAATAATGCACTCACTGGCAGTAACCTGTTCGTGGAGTTTTGTGATCTCAGGGTCTTAAACAGAGAACGACCTGCATAAGACTAAATGCTATAACAGAACTAAAAACTCAGAAAGACAAAAAAGAAAATACAGTGCTAGAACAATGAAAAACGAACATGGAAAACAACAGGAACTTTACAGACCAAAACTAAAATATGGAAAAATAGGTATTATGTTCTAAGTTTTTCTGCTTCTACACATGTTATTTTGCAGAAATATCCCATTTCAGAAGCAAAATATTAGCAGGGAAGTTCCACAGATTTTTCCCATTCCCTAGGAAGGCTCAACACATTGTTCATAATTAACACAATTATATTACCCTGACTCATCTGAAGACACCTCTCTTTTAAAGAGAAATAAAAAGGGCAGACTCTCCACAGCTCCTCGTAGACCATTCCCTTCCTAGGTCAGGGTTTGCCACAGCATTCGAAGGACACTGAACCATCCTTTGCTCCTTCCCACAGAGTTAAATGTGCAGAGCTCACCCAGGTCACAGCCAGAGCAGGAAATCCATTCCCCAATTTTTTCCTATTTTTACATAGAGCATAGGTCAGAAGAATCCCAAAAGAGCAGAGGAGGAGAAGAAATCAATATATATCTAGTTCCATCTAGACCATTACCCTGAAGTTTAATGAAATTTAAATGATACCTGGAACAATGTAAAATATATACAGACAAAAATGCCCATGCAAATCTCGCTCTTTGCAACAGCTGCACCTTAGCTAAACCACTGAACACAACTCTCATTTTCTTCTTAGAAAAGGTGTGGCACTGAAATACAGGAAGCGCTAGCAAAGAACTTGTAGCAAGTAAATTGTTTCCACAAGCTGAAACTGCAGAGGACCCGGCTCTTCTTTAAAAACATGCAGGTCATGGAAGATACATGAATCAAACTATGTGCAAGAACTCTACCACGAAGAGGACCTGCTTATTCTAAAAGTCAGAGTCAAGCACAACGTTCCTTGTTCCATGTATTCATCCAAGTTTCAGGTATTTGCAATGGTGGTACCTTGACAACTTCATAAATGTGGATAGTTCTAATAAACATCCTCCCTTCCAACAGCTTACTACTAAAATTTATTCTCCTCTGACATCTCCAAGGACTACATCTGTCTCTGAAGAACGGGACCTCAAGGTTTCAAAGATCCACAGCATCCACATCTATCAAGAAGACTCCTGACATTCTGAAGTTGGAGAAATACTTACAGAAATAGACCTGAATTGTTAAATTATTTGGGACTCATAATCTGTGTGTCTGGATCTGTCTGGATCTAATGGTAAAAGCCCCTCACACAGGCTTCTGGTTCAATAATTAGCTGGACAATAGGAAGAATTTCTTCACTGAAAGGGTGGTTAGGCATTGGAGGTTAGGCATTGGCGGTTGGCACTGTCCTCACAATCCAGTTCCACGGATTTTTTGCCTGAAGTTACTCAAAGACACACGAAGCTGGTGAGCCACCACCACAGCTCTACCGTAGGGAGGAGACGCTCACATCTCCATCATACTGACAGGTAAAAGCCCCAAGACATATACAGAAATATGGTTCACTGAAAGAAACACAAATAAAAAAGAACACATGGGCTATTACAACATGAGGGGAACAAGTTATTTTCATGAAAGGAATGTGTCACAAGTAATCATCACTTCCATTTCATTTCGTCTCCTCAGTACTGGTAGAAATAAATAGATGCCACATTTGTAAATTCAATTGGCACTGTTTTGCTGAAGTGACAGATGATTCATGTTGTGATTGCCTCTACACCATGTAGCACCATTCTTTATTGTCACAGGTACTGTATTTCATGCAAGAGTGCAAACCAGCATTTGCAGTTTCATAATGAACTATTTCCTGTCAATAGTGCTGGAGGAAAGTTGCAATTTGCCCTCAAGTATCTGTCTTCTGCTCAGAAACAAATATTTATAGCCACTCAAAGATCAAATATGATTTTGCCATGCAGTCACCACTTCATTCTCTGGTACATCAGGGCTCTTCAGTCAGGGAGTCAGAACTGGCTGAGCAGTTGAGTTGTCCATCACTGCTCGTTACAAGGCAAAAATTCAAGTACCCCTTTACACAATTTCAGGCTACCAATTTTATTGCCTGCAGTTCAACTGTAGTAAGCAAGTCTAATATTTAAGTAATAACAGATCAGAGGGCAAAAACACCATTTCATTCTGCAAGTAGGGCTGATCTTTTCTACTGGGCTTTTACTTCATTTGTGGCACAAGGAGCAGTACAATAATTATGCGGAAAAGGCATTTAACGCTGTGAAACAAGCAAAAATTTACTACATTAAATAGGACGAGCTATTGCTTTGCTAAAACTCTATTTTAATTTAAATTTTCTTCAATTTTGGTTTAATCTAGTTAAGCAATTCAGAATCCTGATTATCTCTAAAACTGAAATGAAAATGTAGCTCAGAGTGAAGCATGGAGAGGGCACTTCAAAGACAATCCATTACTTTCCTGACAGTCACTGCCACCAGTGCTGAGTGAAGCCAGCTGCTGAGAAGACGACAAATACATTTTAACCAAGTAGTTTATACACATTTATGTATAAAGGACTGATGCTTGCACTGATTTGATAGAAAACACAGCAATGAAGGAAAATACTTTTTAAAAACCCAGCCCCTTACTTGATTAATTTCTCACAAAAATCCAATCCTACTTATGAGTAGGAGTTGAAAAAGTGGCACTGACTCTTGAGAAGTGTTAGTGGGCTAAGAGAAAACACAGAAAAAGGAAACCTGAAACAATCAATCACCCAAATTATTTAATATATTAATATGAATTTGCTACAGGTATTATTTATCTTCCTTACAGAATGCTGTTGTACCTATAATTAGATATTATTAGACTTGTATTGATGAAGCTTCGTGTATCTATAAACCTATATAATTTTAATGACAAAATTAGATTTTTTTTTTACATATGGAAATTTGTTTAAATAATAATTTTCCCATCAGAGTTTATTGAGCAGAATAAGGTATTGCCTTAGATTAATTGGTTTAATTATAGTTGCTTTAAAATCTGTTCAAACTTTTCCTGTCTCCTACCACAAGTAAGTAAATATTTCACATTTTGCTATTTAACCTCTAGCTTAAGTGTATTCCCTCTATGAAAGGTGTTTTTCCACTCCTCCTTGGAAACGTGCTCATAAGGGTTGGTTCCCTATATTCTGGCTACTGAATTTTAAAATGAAACCCTTTTCTTCTGTTCCTAGAAAGTCTTAGTCAACACAACACAAACCTTTATAAGTAACCACCAATAGAACTCAATTACTCTTGCGGGTTTTTTCCATCTTTAACTTGAAGTCCTTAATATTGATGTGCTCTTTAGACTCTGCATGGAACCACATTTTTCAAGCTGTAACTAAAAATGTGCCCTATAATGGACATATATATATAATGCCCGGGGTTCATATTATGAAGTCATTCCACTTACACCAAAAGCTTCTTAAAATCATCTTTGCACTGTTTCTCAGAGGTTTTGGAATAATTCTGGTTTGTTTTTTTTTTTTTT
>VZRN01006406.1:215316-244761 GCA_013397935.1 Dasyornis broadbenti | reverse complement strand
TGTTTTTTTTTTTTGAGACGTTCTGGCCACATTCAGTGTGGATGGAATTTGCATTAGGAACCTCAGCACGCAAAGGCTCTGCTTCCCATCAAGTATTTCCAAAGGGACTTCACCGAGACAAAGGAGAAAATGAAACTCTTATTTAACTCTATACTCAGGGCAGCTCCTGAAGGACGTGACTGATGGGAAAGAACTCCTGCCCAGAAAGAAACTCTGCTCTCCTTAACCCAGTTCTTAACCATAAACACACTGAGATACACAGATGGCACCTTTTGCACAACCTGCCTCAAACCTCTCCGTGCCCTGCAGCAGAAACTATTTCAACTATGATTATTATTATTATTCGTTTTATTATGGTCAGATAACTTGACACTTTCAACAACAGCCAGCTACCTGAATCAGTGCTGGCAGCCTACAGCTGGAATTTTCCTCAGATCAGAAAAGCACACAGTCCACTGAATAATCAAGAGTCTGAAATAATTAAGACTAATTTCTGACACTCGGAGTGCCTCTTTAGAGCAACTTCTATAAATACAGACCCCTCATTAGCTCAAGTGTTGCTCCATGAAGTTCTACACCAAGGACACTTCCAGCTGTGGTGCTTCCTGTCTGTATGGATTTTAAAAGAGCAGTGATAGCTGTACCAGAGGGTTCCACAGGTTGGCACAGGCAGCCAGTCTGTACGGAACACACCCACAATCAATAACTTGGAATTATTTGTCTAAAATGCAAAATACTAGAAAAACTCATTCAGAAGCACCAATGACAATCAAGACCTACTGAATTTCCAGTACATACTCTAAAATTGATCACGAGCTTGTGGGCACAATTATTTGGCTTGGATTCTGTAGATACAGGACTATTATGGAAGAAAAAGTTGCCAGAATTCATTTGGGTTTCTCTGTCCACGTAACAGCCATGGCAGGAACAGGGCACACGTGAGTTAAGTGCCAAGTTCCAGTTTTGCCTTCTGACAATGTGGATCCATAGATATCTTCTTGACTTCCTTTTAAATGCACTATTTACTTAAAATAGTCATTGTGATTAAATACATAATCCTGCTTTGGATCACATTCTCTCTCTGTCTCCAGCTGTGAGATACTACAAAGGTTTTCTCACTGATTCAAGGTTCAAAATTAACAGACATTTCTGTCTAGCTCTCCTTCTTGACCACCTTCCTGAGATGTAATCCTTGGCCAATCTGATTTTCTCTGCATTTGATATTCTATTGACATCAGCCTTTCTGTTGATCATGCATGAATTTAGCAGCTTATACAAAGAATTAGTACACATGACTATATTCAGGTGTAAGGTAAGTTCTGGAAGGTGTCTGCCACTGTGCTTAGGACACCAAGATAAAGAAATCAGGAGTGCCAGGGGAGCTGCCCCTTTTTGTGAATATGGATTAGAAATGCACTGCAGGAAGAGAGAGTTGTGTATTCCATGGATCTGCAGCCACAAGCTGTATTAACATAAATGGATTGTCACACTCTATAATCATACAAGTGAGTTCCAAAGTAAAGCCCAGAGTTGAGTCAAGCTTAGTTATTTGACAGGCTGGCTAACAGAAGACATACTGACAATGGAGACTTTTATATATATTTATGCCTTTTCCAGTTCAAAGTCTAATCTAAAAGCTCTCTTAAAAGCAATTTATTCAAGTTAACGACAGTAGAAATTGTTGTCAAAGCTTTTACAATGGTAAACACCTGCAGGAAAGGAATCCAAGATTTCAAAGGCAGTGCAAGCTTCCAATTCATTTCACTTCAAAGGTAATCATCCAGGCCTACCCTAAATTGTGTAATAGTCATCTTCCTGCTTGCCATGTGTCCAATTCAGAAGGAACTTTTCTTAAAATAAATGAAAATCAGATTACATAACCTCCCTGGAACAGCTACGGTTTCTTACACGTCACGTAAGAAATGCTTTCCTAATTCACCTCATAGTAAGATTTTTCCCTCTGTTCTCCCCTTCCTAATGAGAGGCTGTCAAACTCTCAGAGTTTCAACCCAAAGTCTCTCAATAATTCATCATCCCTTGCTTACTTCAGGAGGACTCAATGGCACATAAATTTAAAAAATAACTTGCTGAGCATCTGACCCCAAATATAAACATTCTATTACACATTGAGATAGTTCATGTTCCTTTTCTGGGTATTACTGCACTAACTTGTGTTACAAGATCTATATAACCTGAATGCATGTTCACAGTCACAGAATCAGATCATTCATTAGTGCAAACTATCACCATTTTACTGCACACACTTCACACCCACTTATGACTGACTGAAGAAACGTTCAAACATTCTCAGGTCGAGATACTAAAAACCACAACTGAAACGATGTTGCTTAGCCTAAAATATTTCAAGGAATGTTTCTTTTCGAAAACTATTTTAACCTTCAATGACATAAGGACTTAAAATATGATTTTCTGAAAATGATGCTGAGCTGCTAATCAAATTTCAAAACCTTCAGTTAAATATCTTTATGTGGTGCTCTGTGTGTAGGTAATTCCTCTGTGGTTGATATTCACGCCAGAACCTTACTATACTTCTAAAATTATTAACTCCAGTGAGTTATAATACAATTATAAATACGTTTGGTACTTCCAAAATCCAACCTTTTTTCAGGTTGTTTTCAAATGGCAGGTTCACTGAGTAAAGTTGGAGTTGTTAATTATTTTGCAATACGGTGCATAGCGACATATTGGTATTATTCACACTAAATCTAAGTGTGGTTTTGAGGCAGGATTTCAAGCAATCAAGTGCTAATGTGCAATACTAAAATACTTTCCTACATTATCTGTGCTCATTATTAGCATAAATTACCAAACAGTTGCTGTTTTCTGGGTTTTTTTCCAGTGTAATGTTACTGAAATATAAAGGACTGGAATAAAATATAATTTAATTACAGACATCATTTGACGCTTGATGTTTTTTAAAGACCTTCATCAGACAATCTGCTCTAAAATTCAAACACTCAGAAGACACTGAAGCATCCATTATGCACTTATTAATTAACACACTTAATTATTAATTAATAGAAAATACCAAATGCTGCTGATATTTAAACTATTTTTTTCATTCCTAGGTGAAATGGAATAATGTTTCTCAGCCATCAAAATTATTACCATCTAATACCATCACTGCTCTGTATGTGGTCAAGAGCTAGATACACCCTTCTCATAAACAGGCAGGGTTCTTAATGAACAGTTTACAGATAAAAACATGGCAAGGTGTTCAAATACTGCCCAAAATTACCCTGTAGAGACGAGAATCTCTACGGCTTCTCCTTCTTAAAGCAAGGGATTCAGTTTATCTTGCACCAGCACAGCACCAGTACCAGCTGTAATATTCCTTTTCCTCCAATACCCTAGTTCAGCATCTCTGAATAAAAGCATAGAATTTACAAAAACAACCAAGAGGTATTTTCTGCACAAGTATAAAATACAAGTCACCTGTGGGTTAACAAAAGAATTACTGCTCTTGCATCAGTAAAACCATTTAACTGTATAAAAATTATCTTTTCATTCATAATAAATATATGTATTTGGATAATAGTTCACCTCTAGAATAGTATTAATAGTATTATTTCTTCAAAACAGGAATAACATTCATTGAATGTGAAAGTAAATGTCGATCAAAGTAGCAGAAATAGCAAGAAAACTGGCCAGTTCTACAGAGAATACTCCTATTCACAACTGAAGATCCTCTTTCAAACAACTGTGGGGCTTAGTCTGCAATCAATAACAAGCAATGGACAATAAATACCAAAATGTTGTTCATAACGACAGGCTAAAATGAGCCTTCTCTCCCTCATGTCTTCAAAATGGATACTGGAAAAAGATTTAAGCATCAACAAGAAAGCAGAATAAGGAAGGGCAAAACTGAGCTTGCATTTTGCCTGCTCAGGGACAGACCAATTTAGACAGGCTGTCAGCAAGATCAAAGGAGTTTGGCCAGGTCTTGGAGATTACTGTACCTTCTGAAGAAAATATTGCAGGCCCCACCACGGATGGGATGGATGGATGGATAGAGTGTGAATTACTTTACACTGCTAATGGCGAAATATGTGTGCATCAAAAATCAGTCAACGACAGACAAAATCGTGTTTGAACATCAGACCAAAAAATAAAACCAAATACAGCTGTTGCAGTCTGTCTATCAACGGCTCCTTCAAAGGGAAAAGAATGAGTTCCCACTGTATTTAAGTGGGATTTTGCTAAATCTTGCCAGGAAACAGTATCTAATCGAAAGGGAAGACAGGCCCTGTATGATAATAGAGAAAATAATATAAGCAGAGGTAATGACAGTGGAAAAGGATGTGTGGACATGCATTGGCAAATTGAATTAATTCCCAAACACCCAACTTCAAATCATTTTCTGAAATGCTGTTGCACCAGCTACACAGATGTGACATTTTTTATCTCTATTAACTTGACCTTGCAGTAACTCAGAGGTGGAAAATTCTGACAGAATCCTGGCTCTTAAGTCAACAGCAAACTCCTAAAACTTTAAAATGGCCACAGCTTCAGACTGTATCTCCAGTTCCAGGAACATCTCCACTATCTTTATCCTAAAAAAGAAATGACAAGTGCTTCCTGAAATTTTTACTCCACAGATTAATCTTTGTAGACTAAGAAGTTAGTCCTTTTCATTTCTCATTAAATACAATAACATAACCTTTGCAAACACTGTTTATATGTAACACACTTGGTTTTTTCAGCCATGACTTGGAAGAAGGAGCATATAATCTCATGTCAGTTTGGAACATAAGACTTTGCCCTTCAGTACATATTTGGGCTTTTATAAAATGCAAACCAGTTTTCCAGGGAGAACATAAGGACTTGAACACATCAGCCCAATTAAAAGGACTTCTGGGAAACACCTCAACCCTTCTAAAGTAGAAAATGTTGCCTTAAAAAATGTTTAACAGAAGGTAAGAGAATTTTAAGTATAAAATTAACATACTCCTGATTTAGCTTCCTGGATAGAACGGGTAGAGCTTTGAAGGAGTTAATTTGTTGTCTTTCAAGTGAAGTCGTAAAGGGCACCAAAGACTACAGTGAGGAAGAAAAGAACTCGAATTGTCAATATTATGTTGGTACAAATACATGGAAACACAAATGCCCCTGACATGTATCATTGTCATGACTGAACTGTAAATACGTTTAAAAGCACTCATTAATTATCAAACTTTTCCGTGATTATCTAGGATTTCCAGTATTAATAATATCCTGAAGAACTAGTACATCCACTAGCTCTATTCTTTTATTAAATCTAAGCAAAACTAAAAATATGTAGACATGTTTTTGAAGGGAATCTTTTAAATGGCAGTAAGGAATACAAAAGAAGTATCCAAGTATACATATAACCTGTTTTCTAAGCAAAATTGGCTGCTGTACCCTCACACATACACAAATAAGTTTTCATCCTGAATAAGCAGTGTGAATCCCCTACATGGGGCACATTCACAGCTCAGTTATTCAAGCACACAAAGTCTCAGCTGGACTATTGTTCCAACTGCAAGCCCCCACACTAAAAAAATCCAGCAGCTGGGTAAAATGTAACAAAGGAACTGGAAAAGGTGAGGAGGATGTAATCTATAGCAAGCATTTAACAGCAGGAACATTATTGTTTTCTTTATCAACACAAAAATAAAAGACACTAGATGATAATTCAAAGAAAATGACTGATGGAAGCATAAGAAAAACATACCATCAATAGAACACAGAAGTCACTGGCCTGATATTCGCAGCCCTGACATTTTGCCTGACATTTCTGAAGCAACTGAAGCTTTGCTTCCACAGGAGTCAGGCATTTCCTTCCTCTCCTTAGTTCAAGAAAGTTCAGAGATGGCCGGTGAATTGAACCTCTTTTCTGGGTGAGCAAGTCAGTCTCTGCAATTAGAGCATTAACACCCTCTAGTTGAGAACAATTTACTGAACAAAGCTCAGTTTTTGCAAATTGCACATGCAAGATGTTGCACAGCCACCAGAACAATGGACTGAAGAGTCACCAGCATTTTTAAGGAAGCAATCCGTAATGATTGGAGCATCACTATCTACCAGCATTGGGGAGGCAATGCCAGAAGGCAACACTGAAAGCTGCAAAATGTGTATTTCCTCTGATATACTCCCTCCAGAAGTGACTTGTACAGCTTGGTACAAAGGACAGTCCCAAGGAAGGGAGAACCTGAAACAGAAGTAGGTGAGTTTGCTGTACACTACCCTAAATATACAGGAGCTTTAATAACCCATTTGTGCTTCTAATTGGTCTCAAAATCACCACAGGCAGGAGATCTCAAATTAGCACCCACACCCAGTCAGAAATGCAATGTATGGGCACAACTACACTTAGAACAAGAAAGGTAATTCAGCTGCAGAAGTGCTCCTTCAAACCTTAAATCGTACTGAATATTGCTTGGTAAATTTTGCTAATGCAGTTCAGTAGAAGCTAAAAATAAACCATCCTTTTCATCACCGAAATTTAAGGCCAAAGACTTTTTCTTTTACCTTATTTTAAAAATATATGAAAAAATATATTAAATACGTGAAAAAATATCTATGAAAAAATATATATATAAAAAATGAAAAAAAATCCATCAGCTTTTAGCTAAAGGGAAATCCATGTTTTCATATTTGGAACAGAAACAAGCTCACATCAAAATCTAGTCCAGTACACATTAGTGCCTCAGGTCTGTATCTGGGTGTTTTATGGGTATTTATTTAAACATTAGTTTATTTTACTCCCTCTGCTTTATTCCTTTTTGCCTTTTGTTGTTGTTGTTGGCAGGATAAGAATTTCAACATGAGTTTAAATTCAGCTGCACAAATGACAGATACAACACGTGTTTGAGTTTGAGGCAATTTCTATTATAATAGTCACTAAAATATTAAACCTCTCTCCTGCATAAATATTTTTAGTAAGCTACAACCAGTAAATTTGCAATGATATCTGTGTCATGAGGACATCTCTTACAAATCATTTACCTTCAAAAAATGACAGAAATTGCGAGGCTGGAAAGGTCATCTAGTCCAACCTCCCTGCTCAAGCAGGGTCCCCTAGAGCATCTTACTTAGGATTGTGTCTAAACAGCTTTTGAAAATCCATATTTTAAGATAAATTAGCTATTTTTTATTTGTTTGAAATAATCAGATAACGCATTATTATTGTAGTTTCCACTAAAATTAAAATTTCTGCTAACACGCGCTGTCTTTATATGCATGCAGGAAACGAAAGAAAAAGAGTGAAAAAGAAAAGCAGCGTATTCCAGTGGGCAAAGTGAATGAATCCAGGAATCAGCGTGTGTCTATTCAGTTAACTTTATGGTCGGGAAGGACACTTTACCTCTGCGCATTTCTCTGCACAACTCACAAAATGGGAACAGTAATAACTCTTCTGCTCAGGAATTCTAAGTCTCAATATTTGTTCTTTAAATTTTTGCCAACCAATAATTAAGCATTAAACTTGTCAGAAAAATGTCATGAAAAAGTCAAAAATTGTCCAAAATGGTTTTCGTTTTCCTTTTACTTGCAAGCCTTTCTAGATAAACTGCATATAAAATGCACATCAATTTGCTTCTCAGATTATCAGCCTTTAAAAGTTTGTTTTGTTTGTTTGTTTGTTTTTAAGAGACTATGAAACAATAATTCCAACAATTTAATTCTTCAGGGAACAAGCAGCAGGTGGCCGTAGTCTTACTGGAACACAGAGAATCTGGGTACTGCAAAGTCACGTTTACCAAGTCAAAACCAGTTCCTGTGAGGACACCTGCCTTCTTATCACACACAGTTATTGGGATATCAGTGCATTAGCTCAGCTAGGAATAGCTCAGCTTTGCTGGATTATCAGGCACAGCTTAAGCAGAGCAGCTGTAAACATTTGTGTATCTGCAGATCCTGACATACAGAACTGATAGGCATTGATACACAAGCAATCCCATATTTCAGAAAAGCCAAGTGATGAACCTGACTGTCAGAAAACCACTTCAACCACGAGAATTTGTCTCAGCCACAGCAATAAAGCTGAAAGCAGAAATTTCCAAGGCTTAAGAGCAACCTTCCTGTGCCCAGAGTCTTGAGCAACAAAATGAACAAAGCAAGCAGTGCTTCCAGGAGTGACAACTTTCATGTTGAGACGCTGACTCTGAGCACCACGCAGCGACTGTGGCACCTCCCAGAACTGCGTGATGGTCACTGACCTTCCAGAAAAACTCCCTGAAGCTTTGCAAGAACCCCGTCCCACAAGAGAATCGTGAAGACTTGTGTGCTGTTGCAGCAGATAATACAAACACTTCTGAACCTCAAGGTTTGTTTTAGTCCTTGTTTTTGCCATCATTTCTCAAAACCACTGGATCCATTCCCCAATCAGATGGTGTGACTCCTTCAGCACTCTCAAAAACTTTTTATGAACTACCAAGACCATTCCTTAAAGTCAGGGGAAAAAACTAATATCATTAAGAGTTACAGAGTATGTCAGATAACTGACTAATGTATTTCTCACTTGTCAGGAACCTCTTAATAAAAATTCTAAAATTAGATTTGAGCCTGTCATCTTCCTCATTGCACAGAACCATCTGAAAAAAAATCTTCTTTAATGTCTGCAATCTACAGGCTGTAACAATGTAAGTACCCACATTTCATCCATCCAATTCTCTCTTTAAAGTTAAAGCACACAAAACATTCACTGCTCCTTCCTATTCTGACAATTACTGCTATTTTTATCCTTTAGACTGGGACACGAATGAATACTTGCCATTGTTGTAACTGCATTAGATGGACACATTAAATCAGATGAATCAGTCACTTCTTCCATTGCCAATTACAACAGGTGTCACAGAAGTTTCCCCCTATTTGAATTTAAATGGCTGCATACCACCAACACAGAAAGCACCTTGTTCTTTGTCCTCACAAAGACTGAAGTCCTGAAACTTTGGATCAAGAATGAAGACCAGGAAAACATACAACATAGTTGATAATAAGAGTTGATTCAAATAATACAGTAATTCCATAATACTGGATTCATAATAATAACAATAATCTGAGTTCTAGTTAAAATGAGCATCTCATTTTGTTGATTAGTGTTTTGGGATTTAGAACTCAAATGTGGAGAAAAGAGTGCAGTTCAGGCCGTGCCTCTTGTATTTAGTCCAGTATTTTGTTTCCCTTCCAATCACACAGACATGTTTTCCAAAAGTGTTGCAGACAGACAGCACTTACCAGCTGGTCTGTGAGGGAGAACACTGTAAGGCAGAAGAACTCTGGGGTTTTCTGGCTTTGTGCCACAGTTCCCAGGTTCTTTCAGGCCATCCTGTCAGAGCTCACTTATACCGTTACTTTATCTTAATACCCGTGTCGGCAAAAACACGGCAGTCAGGCTGAATTTATTCAAAATTGTGTTACCTGATCACAGAATCACAGTTCAGGCTGGAAAGGACCTCTGGAGAGCACCCAGCCCAAGCTGCTCAAAGCAGTGTCAGATCAAGCAGCTCAGGACCAGCTTTTTGGGTCTCTTCTCCAGGAAACAAACCTTCTGTGCAATCTGATCCAGTGTCTGCCCACCCGACAGTAAACACGGTGTTCACAGTGCTCAAATACTCAAAATACAACGAAACCAAAGGAGATAACAACTAAAAATGAAAGACAGGATTTTCTCATCCTAAGGCAAGACAGGACATTAAGAAGTCTTTTCACAAGCTGAGCTATGGTGAGGTGTGCATGCCAGGAGAGAAACATCTTACAAAATCACGGTACTTTCCTGCAAGTTCCAGTTGTCCTTTCGTGCTGCAAGAGAATCACCAGGGAACAGTTTTTGTAAAAGCTTCTGTGAATGGCAACTCCTGTCTATTTTTTTTTTTTTTTTTATTATTCTATGGAGTTGAAGGAGCAGTTGAGATGAAGCATTTTAATAAACATAAGTCCCGTAGAAACAAAAATTCAACAATGATCTCTTCTGGGATCACAGAGATTTTAACTCAGAAATGAGTATAGATTTGTGTAGCTAAAAATTACTTTATCAAGATTTATGTTACAATTTGAAAGTCTCTTGCAGCATTTCTACATATGCTTTACGATTTGTAAATCTATTACAGGATTTGCAATTCAACTTTTCATCTTACAGAGCAAATGAGAGATGTACTTAAATCTTATCTTAAAGCACTGATTCCTAAATCAAGGCTTCAGAGTTCACAGTTACAGGTCCATTGGGTAAATCAGAGGATAAACCCAGACTCTAGAAACACAGATGTGTTTTGTCTAAAGTGAAATTGCCAGAAACTCAAAAAATAAAGCTGGAACTTCTGGAAAACATGGCTGACCAGACTACTGCTCGTGCCTCAGTGTTCTAAGCACACCCATTTATCATTTTTTGGTGTGTTGTACTAACAAACAAAAATTATGTAAAAATCACGAGTGATGCCGACTTAAAATCCATGCATGTTTCCCTCGTTTGTGTTCTGTTTTGGAATTTTGTTTTAATTTATGCACTTGACAGCAGTCAAGCTACACTTTTAGGCAGGGCACTTCCTCCAGTATCTCCGTGCTCAGAAAGTAATGCTGCCACTTAAAAACCAGAATACTAATATGTAAAAAGAGGTAAGAGCATCTAATAAGACAAGATGACTTCAAACTAAAATGAATCTAACACAGTAATAGTTATTTAGTACCTATATTTTTTGGTACTACTGAATTTCATGCCATTCACCCCACCCCTTTTAAAAAAACAAAGAGCCAAAAAAAAAAAAAAAAAAACCAAAAAAACCCCCCCAAAAACAAAACAAAAACCCCAAAAATACTTGTATGAAATGACCCATATAACATTTATACAACTCTCCTTACATGAGTCATTTTTCAGTGGATTAGCAGCACGTACCACTACTGGCCCAGAGAAATATTTTGCCTCTTACCATCAAAACTCAAAGACACATCTAATGCAGCAGTTTTGGGAGGGAGCAGAGTAACCTACAACAGAATTAATTCTTAGTTTTGGTTCACCTTTACACCCAAGTTACTACTACGGTAAGCAAAATAGGTTTTATACTTTGCAAAAATTACTACTGCCCAAGTTGTAGCTGCAGAAGGCTTGGCCGTGCGTGGTTCAATTCTTCCAGAGTATGCAAAATACTGCTGAAAATCCCTTGCAGTCAAGGATTAAACAAGGCTTGGCAGAAATCACACAGTGGACTAGCTGAAAGACCACTGATGCTTGGAAATCAAGAAAAAACAAAACAAACCTAAGTATTTTAAAACATGAGTAAGCCAGCTGTTCTAAAATTAGTCTCTTCGTTATGAGCATTATACCAGAAGGGAATACACTGTCACCACTGTCAGCTTTAGCTGACATCTGCTAGAAGAAAAAAAAAAATTCCCTCCCCATTAGGCAGCACAAGCCGCCTAATTTGTTCATTATATATTTTTTAAAGGGTGGTCCCTATAGCACAATATTTTAAATAAATATGCAAATCATTGTATCATTATTCTAAAAGATGTATGACTTCAGTGAGGTTTTAAATAACCCAAGAGGCTTAACTCTTTTTTTTTCCTTAAGTCAATAGACCCACCTGTCAGCTATGTGAAATTACTATACAGGAAGTACTGGAAGTCGCACACACTTTGTGCAAACACTTGTCCTAATTGGAAGTGAAACAGCTATCAAAGTTTCAAAGGTTTATTAAAATCATTCTCATTACCTGGTTTTGCACACGAAAAACATGTCAGAAAAACAAAAGCCTCTGCCAGCAAGCTGCCTGTTTCTCATTCTGGCATTGTAGCCCTCACACAGCAAATACTGACCGGCACCACTGCATGCAGAGAATCCAAGAGCACTGAAGGAACCAGCGTGCTAAGGTGGGACTGCCTCCTTGTCACAGACACTCTCTCACTTTTACACAATTCTTTTCTCCTTTGCTCGGCTCTGTGATCACTTCGGTGACATCAGGATCAGAGCCACCCCAGCCCTCCATGACCCGCCACGCCCTGGAGCACACACACTGTCCCTGAAACCAAGCCCCTCCTCCCAATATTCAGATGCTTCTGACCACATCTGAGGAAAATCTACTGTTTACCCTGTTGCCTCATTAGCTTCCCTCAGCACTCGTGATGTCCTCTGCTGCCCAACCAAACCCTCACAACAGACTCCTCTCTTTCCCACCCACACCACCTCTTCCCCGTTCCCTTCGGCAGAGCAATTTTTTGTCTCTGAAGGGAAGGGAAAACACTGCAAGTCTTAAAAAAGCAAAAAACCAAAAACCACAATCATCTTTGAAAAGTACAAGAAAAATGCTTTGGAAAATCGGCCAAATCCAAACTGCAATGAATTACTCATGTCTTTTAGAGTCCTGCAGAGCAATACTATATAATATGATAGTACACGTTTTTGCAGCAATGAAGTATTTTCCACATCTCCATTTCAAGATGATTAGGTTTTCTTCTGGGGGAGTTCCTACCTGTCTGAAAGCAGGAAGAGGTGCTATTATCTTTTTTATGCAGCTGCTGGATATGGTAAAGCAGTGGGCTGGAACAGAGATCAAGTCAAATTAAAGATGGTTTGGTTTAGTCTGGCTTTCATTATTCGAACTGCACCAGGAAAAGAATTCAATTATAAAACTAATTATATCTTTAATTGCTTAAACAATCAGCCAGCCGACTTTATGGTGTTCTTGCTACTGTGCAGGTGCACTTGCAGGTGTTGACTGCAATATCTAACAGTTACATTGTGGTGTCCCAGCCTGAGCACAGGAGCACTGGGAGGATAAAATACCACGAAAATTCAAACACATACAAATGTATGGGGAAGTTAGCCAAGCTTGATAAGGAAACACAATTCCTTTATTTATTTAGATATAAATAGATATCTACTATCTGCTTCATCTTCCTGTGAGAGGTATCTAACCTGGTTTACAATCCTTCTGGTTCTGACATTTTCCCCTTTGGACAACGTTATTGGTTGAATCTGACCAGAGTTTGTACTTTGAGACAGTCGTGTTTCTGGCAATTACAGCACCATGAATAATTGTGTATAGATAGTAACCTACCAGAAATGCCTGCCTTTTAATTCTGACATGTCATCTTAGCAGCATGCTTGAATAAAACACAGTGTTTTTCAAAAACTTGCTTTGTACATCCAAAATCAATTAGAAAAAGGCACAACTTAGAGTGGATTGGCGCCAATACGTTCAAACTGCTCAATCACATAGCCCTTTTACCTCTTCCCTATATTTCATCATCTTTTACAAAGAAAAGTAAGCAGGAGCAGATTCCAAGACAGCAGCTGGATTCACTGCCATGCAGTGATGTTTGCTGTTTTGTGAGCACATAATAAATTAGCTCACTTGCACAAATTATGCTGGGCTGAAATATGTCAGTAAAGCTACGGTAGGATTCATTTCAACCATCATCGCACAAAAGATTGAAATATTCTTAATTCACTTACGACTTGGGTAGCTTCAAAAGCCTAATCTGGACTCCATTTAAAATCTTATTTTTGCTGGATGAGAGAAAAAGCAGCTTCACTGGAAAACATTCTGTAGTGAGTCACAGCTGTTTAGTAGTAGTTTGAAACTGTCTGAAATGTCAAAAACATTGAGAAGTCCTCTGCAAGTTAATAGGCACCAGGAAGAATTTAGTCAGGATGTTTACCACTGAGTTAATTTTGCAGCATAGGAAGTGCTGATTTGTTGTTTTCAAATAATCTGGTGTTCATCACTTGTACATTCCACTTTTCTTATAAATTCACATTTTTTAATAATTTTGTTTTAGAAACTGAGAAAAGTTTTGACCATATGTTTCATGATGGCATTTGCAAAAGTCAAATGATAAGAACATTGCTAGCAAGCTATTCCAGTACCATTGCCAGTGATTTCCTCTAATACTCTAATTAATAAAATCACAATGTTTTCAATTAAAATTTGCTTCCGAGAAAAATACACAGGCAGCTCAGCAGAAGATAAAGTGATGTCTGATATACAATATAGAGGTCCACACACTCAAACCTGTGAGCCTAAAATATCCTGATGTCCAACCAATTCTCTGAGTTTTACATACATGCACACCTAACTGAAAGCTAGACAGGAGGAGAAACTGAAACTAAAACCCACAAATCCAAAAATCTCAGAGTACGTAATTTGGTACTTATACAGAAACTCAGTTGCTTTATTATATCCTGCAAAATCTCAAGAGGCAGATCATGGATTTAGATACCTCTTGAACCATTAGTGCTACAGATACTATTGAAAATCTGCTGAAGTTATTAGTTATTGCATTCATTATTCAAGGCCAGTATTTTCCAAAGGTTTACCTCTCTATTGCATTAGCACTGATTTTTCTTCATACAGAAAATAACACCGCATATCAGATAGAGCAGTGCAGTTGGTCTGATAAACTCTGTGGGTTTTTAAGGCAACCACTGAAATTATGTCATATGTATAAAACGAGAACAAGAATACATGTAAACATATACACACACACGTAAATTGTAATATGAAACCTTAGCTTTTCTTTCTCCTCAGTTTCAGTCTGTCCTCAAGGAAAATCAAAGAACAGTACACAGAATGACTGTAGACAGTCATTTTACATTTCTTTGTATTTCATTTGTCTGATGTTATTAGTGGAAAGAAAACACACATTTTGAAAAAAAAAAAAGAAAAAAAATATTCTCAGAATCATTTCCACAGCTGCAGAGGCAAGCACAGAAAATATATTCTTGTGACTGTGTTTTGTTCTCAAAAAGAACAGACAAACCAGGGCTGAGGACATCTTGTAAAAAGTCATGATGATTTATAACAAACCATTTTAGAACATATGTTGCATATGCATGGTTAAAACCATTACACAACATTCTATTTCCCAGCTAACTTCTGCTCAGCTGGTGGCTTTAGAGCAGTAAAATACCACAAAGTGAAGGACAGAAAGGACAAACCCAGATATCAGGCAGGGCACACCTAACCCTACAGAATCACAGGGCTGACTGAAAACAAAGCAGGCACACGCTTCCATCCCAGCAAGGACCTACTCATCCACATTCCAAGCAGTGGCAGCAGCTCCCCGTGTTCGCTGCAGAAGAACTGGCTAAGCTCAGTTAAAGAACGGCACATGACTCAAGAGCTAAATGTCATGGCTTTTTATGATGCATATTTGATGTTTAACTTTTGTTGAGCAGAGTGTGGTGGGTAAACCTTGGCCAGCTTCCGGACACCTACCCAGCCACGCTCTCATTATCGCTACTCCACAGGACAGGAGGGAAGTGAGATGGAAAAGATCATTGATCACGGCAATGACAGAGAGATCACTTATCAATTACCACCATGGGCACAACAGTGTCAGCAATTGCCAGTTTAAATGGATTTGGACAGTGAGAAACAAAACCAAAAATATTGGAACAGCTCTGCCACTTTGCCATATCCCAGGCTCAGTTTCCCTTCTCCTGCCTGCCCAGAATCCTTGTCCCTTCTTAAACACATTTTCAGAGGCATCACTGACTTTGCTGATGGCCTCAGCTGTGGCCTGCAGTGGATCAACACCCTACCAATTCCTTGTCTTCCTCGTCCCTTCCTCTGAAATCAAATCCTATTAGCAATGTTTGAGAAATGCTCATGTCAGTGCTTCTGTCTGAATGATGGTTGCTATCCACAGTTCTGGGGACACCGTGCATTTCCCGTGTCACCGATTTTTTCACCCAAATTCCTGTAATATGGCCCCCATGCCCAGCTGTTAACAATGACCTGAGCCAGGCATGACTTCCAAATGCACCCCTTTTTCTTACTGTTATAACCTCTGCATAACAATTCCCTAAAACAACATTACGATTGAAACTCCAGCCGGTACTGTAAGATTGTACTTTACAGCTGTCATATTTCAGCATTTTTAAGCTCACAGTATTTTCCATGACGCCATCTAAACGCTTCATGAAATAATTTCTATTCCCCCACTGCACAGATAGGGATTCTATTATGAGGCACCTTATCTCAAGGGCAGGGTTCTTAGTGCTTATCACAATGCCACTTTCCTATTTACATAGCAGGACTGACAAATAGATTCTATCCATATTTTTGTTTACTGAGCCATTTCCTGTGTGGAAACAAATTTGATTTAAAACAGACCTGAAGTCTAGCGGTGGAGAAATCTAATATGTGTCTGCCATACAAAGGTGGGTGAAAGCAAGTGCAACAGTCAGAAAGTCAAAATGGAAAAAGAAAAGGAGATGGGGAAGTCACTCAAGTTTTATGCTACTTTTCTAAACCTTATTTTCAAGACAACTTTTGCACACAAGTCTCTTATTTACCTCTCAAGCTTATTAATCCTGCACATCTAATTCCTTGAGTGTCACCCCCTGGATCTATTTCATTTCAAATGCAGCAACACAGAAGAAAGATTTCCAAAAACGAAGGACAACAGTCTTTGTCAGTCAGAATTCATAGACAGAACTGATGCTCACAAAGGCTCATATGATTGTTTCAGGACTGATATGACTTATGATTTGAAAAGTCTTAAGAACAGAAGAATTAAATTATGAAACAGAGCTGCAGAAACTTTTATATAAGTGCTGTTCAGTTCCCCTTCTCATCATTACTTTTTCCCCTTTGTTAAACAGAGATCAATAAAATCATTCTGCTCATAGGTAGTTGGCATCTCAAACCCATCCTCAAGCTATTTCTATACATTCAAGATGATTCATATGCAGAACTGCAGCATTTAATCTTCATGAAACAGAAAATGTGAGCTGAAACCTCAAGAGAACTCCAAAATTCTCTCTGAACTATTACATAAATCCCATTTTAAAATGTTGTCAACTTTGAGAAAAGATCTGTAAATTATACCAATTCCTGAAGACTTTTTTTTTTTCCAGGGAAAAACAGAAGCATTCCAGTACTCTGATTCCACAGAGAAATTTGTTTTCAGACTAAAAGAATGTGAGAAACACTGGCAGCAGCATGAAAATCCAAGCTTCCTACCTTTTACTCACCAAGTACAAGACTAGCTCTGGATCACTCATCTTACCAGGAATTTCCCAGTAAGAGGGAGAAAGCCGGTGGTAGGAGCAGCCCCGAGATTGTGATAGTAACAGTTCTGCTGGCAAAGTGTGAAGTGCAGATGGTGTCAAAGATACGCCAATAACTTAAGCAGGAGCTTCCAATAAAATCCCTTCTAGTGCTTGTTACACTCTGTGAATCAAAGTGAAAGGGGCAGCCCCGGCTCTTTGGCTCTTTTATTCCACACGCCTGGAGTTTAACTCCTGTACATCCAAGTGCATCCCCCCGGGAAAAGCCTGCACTCCAGAGGTATTTGTGTCTGTCCCAGGCACGAGCTACGCCCAAGCAAGTCAATTCACAGTCCCCAGAGAAGCAAAATCATAATCGGAAACACAGAAATTACCTCCATCTGATCGACCTTCCAGCGACAGAACCATACAAAAGAGCTTTCTCAAGTATTCCTTTGAGCTTTTTCCAGCTCATCATAGCATTCAATGATCAAAATAGAAATGATCATAAATATGATAACCTGCTTCTGCTTATGAATGTTGCTCAGAGATTTAACACCACAGACAGGCCATGCTAAGGCTTCTACCAGAAACCGTCAATGCACTTGCAACACCATTGTCCATCTAATTAAGCTTCTTCTTCCCAAACTGGAGATTGGAATGCACACTGCAGATGAGATCATTTACTGACAGGAAACACATAAGGTTTAGACACTGAAGTGGCATCTTCATGTTGGTGTATCTGTTTTAATTAGCTTTACTTTTCATGTAGGGTAAATAAAACATTAAGGAGTCAGCCAGACAGAGACACCACAAACTGTTTTTCAAATAGCTCCATGAAATGAGCAAGAATAAAGCTTCAAGAGTGTTATATTTACCTCTGTAGCTCCCAGGGCACTTTTAAGAACACTGGGTCAGGTGCACTGAGACACTGAGAAAATGTGCAATTTCTTTCCCACTGAGCTGTCAAGGCATTCATGCCGTGAATAGCTAACACCCTTCTTTGACAACCAGGCAAATATTTCTATTTTCTGCCATTCTAGGCATGAAGTATCTCCACGTTGCCTCAGTTGATTTAGTGCCAATTCAAGTCAAACTTTAGACGTCTGAGCCAGTAACCGGACAAAATATTCTTGATGAAGCCTTGTCACAAACTCATAGACTGCTGCTTAATACATTTCCAAATAGTTAGATAGTAAAGAGGGCTGTAAAGCTGAAAAAGCTGCAGAGAAGCAGAACACACATTCACTGAACTGCCAGAATGGAGATTTAAGTAGCACATTCAAGTCAAATATGCTGCTGCTTCTATTTATTGTTAAAATTGCTTCCAAAAAACCCCACATAAAATTACATAAGATGATGTTGTTCTTTCAGACTATGTTGTTGCTTGAAATCAATTCTGTGTTTCCCATCCTTCAAAAACACATGTATTTGGAGAAGCGTAATTAATAACCAAGTCTACCTGGGCAGAACTGAGGCCAGGCTAAATGAATACACCCTTTTCAAGTGATAATTGCACATAGATACTACAAACTTTATTTTTTCTTAAAAATTTTTAAATATAAATGGCTAATTACATTTTAGTTGCACCTATTGACCACAAGTTTTCATTTCTCAGACATCTAAAGTCTGCCATGAAAGTGGCAGACAGAATGAAGGGAGTAATTCTTTCAGTGGGGATAGATCCTGTGGAAAATGCTCAGAAACCACTGGACTAGTACTTCACAGTTTTGGGGTTTGTTCATGGGATAAGAATAAGCAGGTAGTAATAAAGGTTCAGTGTGTGAGCGCTCAAATAAAAAACACAATAAAATAAATTATTTGCAGCGCAGACTTTGTGCCAAGAGCTTAAAGCACTTTTGAGACTGGATTCCATCCTTGAAGCCACGCTGCGTTACACAGCCTGTCCTTACTCAGAGCTTCTGTTTCAGGCAGGACTTGGTTTAGTGTTTTAACTCCCATACTCACAATCTACAGAGAATTAAAATGCACATTAAGTGAATAAGCCCTGGCCAGAACTTACCAATACTAGCATAACCAGGCGTGGATGGATCTCCTCCGCTGTTCAAGGAGACCATGAAAGCTTTATCAGCAAGGTCTGCAGTCTTTGGCAAGTCACAAGGATCTGTGTAAAGGAGAACACCACCAAACCCTGCATCTTCCAGCAGAGAAAGCTGAGGGAACAAAGCAACAGAGGTGACCATTAGCAACAACGATGTCATTATTGGTTTTTAAATTTAATTTAATTATTGTTATTTTAATTACTGCTCTGATGGAGGTTTTCCCATGCACCATGTTCTCACCACACACTGCTCTGTACAAAGTGATTGTAGCACCTTAACAGATTTTCATGCGATATAAACACCACCTTGAAAAATGCCTTGAAAAGGTCTTGAAAATAATATCACTACAACATCTTGAGCTGACCTTCCATATTTTCCATGTTATTATCTCTAAGATGTTCTTGCTCAGTTTACCTCTTCAAGGCCATAGCACATACTGGATGTTTACACACACTGGCAGCAGTCTCGCACAGGATTTCTGCACACACTTACTCTTCAGTTCAGAGAGAAAACAGAAGTTTACAGAGTATTAAAAAAATAAAATTTAATTTAAAAAATCCAATCTATATGACCCAAATTCTGAGGCTTGCCTCCTGTCAGACAAACAACTTTTATTTTGTCTTATTAGAACATCAAACCTTGAGTTGGAACTGGCAATTAGTTTCCAAAAATCCACAGATCTGGGCCTGAATATCAGGCAATTTTGCCCAAAGTTAAGGACAAAAGCGTCCAAAGTACCATAACCTGAAGAAGCTTTTCTGACTAGAAAACCTCAAGTTTTTCTTTCACAGAGAACTGAAAAATAAGGGGATTTTATCCCAAATCAGATGAAATCAAACTGTAATGTGGCAAATACTCCCATGAAATGAGATGACCTTTCTGTGTAATGCTCTGCCTATTTGGAATTGACTGAAGACCACTCAGTGATACAAAGCTGTATTAATTTTTCAGACAGAAGTAATTCAGGTATTTAAGGATTATCTTCCTACTCACTATGCTGCTCTACTGATGGCTTTCTAAATGTCTCCAAACAGTCTGAAGAATGGCTGCAGGTATATGATGTTTCTACACAACTCTGATTCCACAGGAACCCGAGAACTTGTTACTACACCTCTGTTTCGCAGTTCAGTTGTCCTTCTCCTGTATTTGAGACCCTTCATTTTTTTCCTGTGTACGCATACACACAATTTTCAGTTTATCTCCTAGCTGCTGGTATTAAGGAATGTTTATGTAACATTCCTTTGTGGCTTTACAAGTATGTAAATTACATGAATATATGGAATTCAGTTTAAGCCTCACAAGCATTTGCTGTTCAGTTCTGCTTCACTCGACAGCTAAGACAGAAAGAAATATAAAAATAGCAGCCTACTATTTGCCGTATTATAAAAATAGCAAGGTACTGTTTGCCATTTCTGTAAGTAAATATATCTAATATTGTGATTTGCTGAGATTTTGACACTCGTCTGAATTCAGATAAGCAGAAGCAATTGGAACCTGTGAGTCACTTAATCTTACCTATCTTAAACAAGCAATCCATAGATGAAAGGGGATTCTTTGAGAGAACTCTAGCCAGAAGAACAAGAGAGTGAAAGAAGGTGACTAGCTCAGATGCTTAAAAATGTTAAGGGTTAAAAATGTGTTACAGACCTTAAATGCAATGCAGGAATAGGAGCTTCCCAAATGGTAGGTTCATTTATGGTTGTTTTGTTCTGTTTTCAATTCATGATCGTATTCAGATATTCAGACATGATTTGATTGCACAAAAGGGTGGAGAACCAGAGACACATCATAGCTAAATGATGTAACAGGTAGGATTTAAAATAACAATTGCCTTTTCATGCATCCGTATCTAGTATCTTTTTATTAATCCCTGGTTTATCTAATAGCACACAAGACAGGAAATACAGATGGTCTTTTCTTCCTTTTTAAAGAGAGTTTTAAAACTTTGTACTTAAAAAAAGAAAATCACGATTAAAGCCCTCAGTTTCACTGAGAGAAAGTAACTACACGTCTGTTATTCACAAAGTGCAGCAACCACTGCTGCCATGGCTACAATCTCCAGTAAGGAGTTGTGTCGCGCATGTGAAATTACAAAACAGCTTTCAGATTTCAGCTATAATTGCTGCTTTTTAACTTTACAACAGTGACAGCACAACTATATCAACAATAAATGCTCATTGTTGATTCCATTTTCATCTTAAATAAGCCAACACTTTACCAGCCATAAATTGTCCAAGAACAAAGAAGCCAAAGAAGACACTGCATTATTTTTTTTTTTTTTCAACACGGCAAAAGATTGTAGATTAATTCCTTCAGGTAAACCACTGCACATCTATTCAAATCAATGGATTATTTTAAACTGCAAACACATTCAACAGCAAATTCTGCTCCTTAAGATTTTGGACGTACGCATTGTCCCTCTCCAAAAGCTGTAAACATCTCAGAACAAATTGGAAACACCAGAACCCTTGAAAACGGATGCTGGTGCCCGCTGTTAACCCTTTAATTATTTATGGCTGCTTAAGTCCTCCGGTTTTAGAGTAACTTTAAATAGCGTAACTGTTTCAATTCAGTATATTAAATCACCCCATAAAACATTCTGAACTCGATTTAATCTAATACGAGACACTTGCTGCTTTATCAAAGGTTCTGTCATGTACCTGGGGACGGATTAGCCATGGACACACCATCAGGCACCATTAAATTGCCTTTTAAAGATGATATGGCTGAAGCAGTGAAAAGACAGATTGCAACAGTCCACAGAACTTAGTTTGGCTCTAAGAGGAAACTCAAAGCTGCTTCTCCATTTTAACTGCACCATCTCTGAGGTGTAGCAGAGGGAACATTTACTTTTGGCAGTGACACTGACATTGACTTTTGACACTGACAGAGACCAGGTCTGTGCTCCACCTTCCAGACAAGCGTTCCTGTGGGACTTCGGCCAGGAACCTACTGGCAGGTATTGGATCCAAAACAAGCAAGCTGAGCAGAACTACTTGCTGGGGGGAAAAAAGAAAGAAGCAACAAGAAACAGGGGCCACTACCTTGCGTAGCTGGCTTTAACGTGTTTCAGCTCACATGAGGCTCGTGCACACCTGAACGGGCACTTCAGTGGGGGTTATGTTAGTGACCTGACACAGGAGCAAACCTACCAAAGTGAGCACACTACAGCCTCTCTGAATCCCCAGCGCACGAGAGCTGCCCTTCAATGACTGGTGATGAGCAGGGAAGCAACGCAGCAGGGACTGGCCTCGAGCTGTATTTGTTATCTCCCACCTGAGTGCCAAGTCTGACTCTCTGAAGATCTTTTCACCTGGTCTGGTCTCCTCAGCTGAGACCATCCTTGCACCTTCCAAGCATCAAACAGCACAAGACCAAGCAGGTAACCAGCCTTCATTATTGTCCAGGGACTACACTGGACTGGTTACCTGCTTACCCCAGAGCCTCGGAAAATTAAAAACACGCACGCTGAGGCATGGAGCTGTTCCAGCAGTACCCTCACTTTCCAGCTGAAAACAAATTGTGACTGGAGCACTGCTCTGATGATTTGTGCATGGGAGCCACATCTGCGGTTGAGTTTAAGTTGTCATTTCATGGGCAGAGAGCAGAAAATCACTTCACACTTTGGTCTCACCTGGATTACAGCAAGGATGAGTGCAGAGACAGCTAAGAAAGGGTTTCCTACACTGTTCTCTCATCGCATCGTTGCAGCTTAGATCCTGTTTCTAGATCCTCTCATCCAGCAAGACCCTAACGGCTTAAATTAAATAAGCACCTTTTCTCCCCCTTTCACTGATTCCCAGCAACAGTTCTGCTTACAATAATTTAGAAAGTAGCAATGCATGACCAGCTGACAAGGGGCATCACAACACAGTAGATTCCTAACAGTGATGCTTAACAATGCTTATGAATGCATCAGGAAAAAAAAAAAAAAAGATGCAGATAACTATGGATTATATCAACCTACTAATTGAATAATAAAATAGCTTCTCATTATTAGCAGTTCTTGTCACCGTGTTTACAACTGGTCCCAAATTACGGAGAAACCCCAGAATCTTGTTGTTCTACTGTACAGACAGTTCCCCGCTCCATGGTGCATCAGCAGCGCAGTTTGCTGGCTGTGCTTTACGAGGCACAACACCAGCCCTGCTACTCACAAATACTGCCTGTGTAACCAAGGCTTCTCGAGCCCGCTTTCTAAGCTTGTCCATGCATGTGTCTTGATCCACAGAAATGACTGAACCTCCGAACAGCTGGCAATAGAAAACTTACTTCACAGGAGGAACTATCTCAGTGTATTCCCTGCCAGCGTAAGGAAAATGGGATATTGAGCAGACGAGAGGGAGATGCTGTTAAACACCACTGACAAGGCACTAATAACATCTGGAGAGCTTAGCTGTTAATGGAAGGGGGGAAAAACATGGAAGAAATCAAAAGACAGAGTGACAGATGTAAAAGAACACAGAAACTTGTCCACAAACTAGACACCACACAATCCAACCTCAAGAAACAGGGCCGTGAAAAACCTGTTCACTAATCCATAGAACGATCTGTTCTTTTATCGACTGATACATTATTTAAGATGAAGCAGTTCAGTACAAGATGCATTGGCTTACAATTCTATACCGTAAGTGATTTTGCCATCGTGAAAGGTTCTATTCTTACTCAAAACAAGTAGCACTAACAGGGTCTGGAAAACTTGATTTAAAATACGGTAACTTTCAAATACTTTTCATCACTTGTGGAGAGATTTTCAGGTTTTGATAAATCATATTTTACTGCTGGAAAAAAAAAAAAGATCCAGATCTCTTAATATTACTATAGGTTCCCTACTGTTACTAGGGTCAATACAAATCCAGTGACATTTTCTTACTTGATCTAATTCTGTTTTCAACTCTCTTACACAAGGCTTCAGACTTTCCATCCTTACATAACAGTAAATAAACCAATATAAATTAGCTGCACAATAGTATTTAAGAGTTCTCTTCTATCTCATTACGTATCATATACTTTGCTAGCACATTTCAAAAGTCAACAATTCTGAAAGCCCTTTAGCACACCTTGATGTCTTAAGTCAAAAGTGCCTAAAAATGTAGTTCTCATCTTCAGAAGACATTTATGTGAATGAAAGTGTTTATCCTGGCTGTGCCCTCACTCCTGCACACAGATAATCACACTAATAGATAATACTGGGCTGCTCATTGAAACTACTCACAAGTTTTAAAGGTTTTTCTATATCAAAAATGTGACTGTGGCAAAGTTACAGAGCCCTAAATAAAGACATAAAACATGCTTTAGCTACAAGCACTTATAGAGTCTTAAGAATGAGATTTTTTTTCTTTTTAAAGCTTAAAAGGGCAGTTTACACTACTTAAATCTCTGTAAAGCTGCATACAAAATTGTAAAAATTGAATTTTACACAATGACTGCCTTAGTGTAAATGACATCACAGTTCATTAGACGACAAAGGCCTTTAAGTGTCAGCTGCTGACAGCAAAGTTAACACAAGATCATGTTGCTGTTCTAACACACAACCTCCTCCATATGACTTCAGGCCAAAAGCCTTCCTCTTCCTAAAGGCAGATTCACAATTTCACTGTTTATTACAAGTCCATTCAGTGGAAAACATGGCCATAACACCTTCATAAAATGAAAAGCAATTTCCTGTTTACATGTTCATTGTCTATATATAATTGTCATCCCCTTTTCTCTGCCCCTTCCAGTTAAACCACACAAAAACACACGCAGAATTCTGTATTCAAAGCCGTAATATATAGCAAACATGGAAACAAAAAACAGGTTAAAGAAGAAAAACTAAACGTAAAAAAAAGAAATACAATTTACACAATAATATTTGAGAGGAAGAAAGAGAGTGTCTCAAAAATACACACACAACTCTGTTTAAAATAAAATATTCATTAAAAAATCTCCTATTGTCATTATACTTCAATGCAATGATCAGCATTAATTACACAAATAACAGTAATCAGTTTTTAACTGCTGCATTTTTCAATTCATACTGCAATGTGCAAAGACATGGTTCATTAATCTCAGACACAGATTTACGGGACAGGTTAACAGTTATTAATTACTCTTTTCTACTGAAGTCCCAATTAAAATCATGGTGCTCTGAAAGGCTCTCCCATCTCATTTGACTAATTGACAGTACATAAAATTATGAAGCAAGGGGAAAGTTACATTTAAACTGTTGGAAAATTTCACTGATACATCTTTTCATTTCTGTAACAGATTGTTTTCATAGAAAAGTAAGATTTAGGATGCTGTGGCTATAAATCGGATGCTGCTGTCCTCTCAATTACCTACTGTAATACACTCGGAAGGTGCTGTGGTAACACAAACCAAACTCAAGGCGGAAAAAACCCACTTAAATACACATATTTTCATTTATATACCGCTCTTCCAAATTGCACATTTTTAACAAGTAAGGTTTGGTTTCACCTTGAATTTTTAGTACTGCACTTGATGTTTAATCATGCTCCAACACTCCCCATCACAAAGATCTAGGGACGCTGTTCAAAGGGACTCTGTGGCAAAACTCTGTCTGAAGAGGTTTTGGCTTTTGCTGCTCAACCCTCAAGGTGCTGTGCTGGGGCTGTAAAAGAGATGGAGGATGCAGCCAGTTAAGGGCTGCTGCACGGGGACCATGAAAAGCAACACATCTTTCCTCTCCAGCTCAGACACCGTCCTTTGAGGAATGACACCATTGTTACACTGAACAAACAGGGCTGGGAAGGGGATTAAGCTGCATAAAAATTCAAGCAGATATAAATGCATACACGGTGGTCTCATAAATGACAGGCTACTGCCATAAAGGTCTCAGAAGCGGGAAAACAGATTGCAGTGGAATTTATCAAACTGTTCCTGACATAGAGTGACACATATAGGAACATACAAAATCAAATAGTTGCTCTGTATCATGGCAAGGCCTTAAGACTTTGACATAAAGACTACCAGAGAAATGGTAACATGAAGTGCATTCATTTGTGGAAAGACTCTGACATGCATATCTAAGAATTTTTAAGACATTTTCTTTGATCACTTTCCAAACTAAAACTGTCTTTCACAATTTTCGATTTTCAGAATTTTGTCTTTTTATTTATATCTAAAAAATTATTTCTAGGGAAGGGAAATTCTTCTGTATTTCCTGGATGTCCTACATCCAGGGGGAAGAAAGGCAGGAAGGAAGTTAAGAAACTTTAGAATGTTAATCACAAAAATCTGCATCTGAGCGATGGGGTTGTACGGCAGTGATGAGCAAGAGCTACTTCGTACATCAGTTTTCCATCAGCTGTATTTTTAAGTACATTCTTTTGCAGGTAAGTGCTATTGAAGGACAGCAGGCTTTTAAATAAGCACTGGTCACCAGCTTGTTCTGTGCTGGTTTGACTGGAAATCTCGGCACTGACCTCTGGACAGCTGTGACAGTTGAAGAAAAACCTTTACACACTTCTTCCCCCACCCTCTCTGAACCAAAAAGCATCTTGGTTTAATTCTGTAATTCTTGCACAGAAAAAAATTTAACATCCTGGTCCTAAATGTGGTATTAAGCTTATCAAGGACTGAATGTTCTTTCCCATACTTTTTCCTGTTTGCTGCCTGCCTATCTTCTATACAGTTTTATCAAAGAGAAGTAATTTGTTACACATCAGCAGTTTTTAAAAATGGAATTTTTCACAATAGGATATTTGGACAATTAAACATAAGCCAGATATACTGCCAGTTCCCTGCACTAGATTTTTAGCAACTTCTAATACAAATTGAGTGCATATTTTATTGCCAGATCTTGCTTACCACTGCTAAGAAATTCACAATGTTCAATCTAATTAAAAATGAAATTGAACTACAATTCCCTAGAAACAAGGGCTGATTGGACTCAATAAGCTTTACTTAATTTATTTCAGAAACAAAATAATTGAATTGCTTACAGTCCAGAAAAAATGCTTCATTATTTGATGAGTATATAATACAAAGCCTTCCACATTGCTATTGCATTCCTACATTTTCAGGAAATACTACTCACTTCTAAATAAGCATGTAGAGGAACACTGTGTGCATAATAAGTATCATTAAATATTCAGTAAACATTAAAAAGAAACAGGCTGTATGAATGTCCAGATAAGCAACCTCCAGAAAGCAATAGCACTTCCCTGTTCATACTGAAACTGTTGTTTCTGATTATGTTTATGGTTACTCCAGTCTATGTTTAGACTCTATTACAGAGAGAATAAAGCCGAAGATCTATCATACAAAAAACAATTACACAAAGATATAATTATAGTCTTGCTAAATCATCAAGAATAAACTGATTAGATCCTTTTTGATTTTATTCATTCTACCCAACTTCTAATCCAAAATCCACCAAACTGCCAACAGAGTCACAGACCTGAGTCAAATCTGCCAATGTCCCCTTACTTTTTTTTTCTTTTTAATTCCTACTTATTCCTCCCTTTTTTTTTCCCTATGACAAGAAAAAGGAGGTAAGATCAGCAGATGCAATTTTCAAACACTATTCCCAGCACAGGGCGCTTCTCACACAGAAAGCCGTGGTGTCAGGTTCCCCGCACCCTTGCTCACCTTGTGCAGGGCACAAAACCCATGGAAGTATTCCCCTGGTGCGGTGTGGCTGCAGTTTCCCTGTGCCAGCAGCCACTCAGCTCACCACAAACATTTAGGGCACCTGCTCCCAGCCTCGGGGGGGTTTCAGCTCTCTGCAGTCTTTTTCTTCTCACTCTGGACTCCAGCAGCGAGCTCCCAGACAGGTGAGACCCCAGGCGTGGTATCCCAGAACGGCTTGGGTTGGGAAGGGACCTTAAAGCTCATCTCATTCCAACCCCTTGAAAAATCAGCAAGTCTAAGGGAGCAGGTGAGCAGGGAGTAAGGAAATACCTACCAGAATAAACACCCCTCAGTGTGCATCATATGGAAACTCATAACCTCGGATTCTCTCTACAGTCTTTCCTTGACCAAAATGTAAATATCCTGGGGGTACTCAGAACAGGTATTTTCCAGTACCAACACTGGAAGTTGTGGTACTTGCAGTGTTGAAATGCCAACAGCCCGAGCCATCCTTCTATCTCCAAGACAAAAGTAGGATTCTGACTTTTCCAGCTCCATGAGCGGAGCTGTTGGATGGTATCCACCAAGGCATCAGCAGATGTTCTCGGAGCCCACAAAGCAGAGATTTTCAATTAAGGCACTTTTGCTGCCCCAAGTAATTGCATATTAGCACAATTGTTAGACTGTTAAAACATGGCTGCCTTCACGGGACCTGAGCAAAACCAATACCTATTCACTTATTTTATTATTCTCACAATTATTATTATTGGAAGATTCTAGTCTTAGGGTTTTGGGGTTTTTTGTTAAGTAGAAAACAGACTCCCTGCTCAACTCTCTCCTGGTCTATTACATTGTACCCAGGTTTCATGCTTTTAAAATAATGCCTTGAATGTAATATAAGAGTCTCTTTTGAGACTGTATAACATTGTTATGTATTTTTAAATTTACATTTTATTTAATTTTATGTTTCCAAGTAGAACATACAATGATATAGAGTGTGCTATATGTAAGCCTCAGGCATATCTATATATCAACTAGAAAAACTGAGTATTATTAATTGGTTAATGAATATTTTAGTTTCATTTATGGAAAAAGAGCAGTGTTTAACTACTTGGTTAGCATGCCTTTAAGTAAATCAATACTCAAAATGAACTTATTTATCTTCCCTATTAGAAAAACAGTCACAAACCAGGAGTGATAAAAGAAATGATCATAAAGAATGTGCCCCAGTGCATAAAGCCATTTCAAGAACTATAAATATTAAAGAAGTTATTACAAACCTTAGCAATGAAAGTTCTTTATAAATTATCAGTACCAATTTCCATTCCTAAGCTCCCCTAGAAATTCCAAAATTAAAAATTAGGCTAGTCTTAATTTTATTTCATGACTGACATTCCAGAAACTAGATTTTTTTTCCACAAGAACTTATTCATGAACTGTGCTACACAGGACATATCATGAATGCATCTTTCATACCGAACATCAAGGTTTAAAGCAGAATATGTAATAAACTGAAGCACCACTTAATGTGTAACTCTGGTACAGCAAAACCATGGGCAATCCACACAAAAGACACAACAGCTGAAAAAGCCAACATTGCAGCTTTTGTGTCTTCCTAGGTCCTTTATTTTTCACTGCTTTCCACTCAGCACATCAGTGAAACAGAGCTCTGCCTCCTCCTGTGACCTACTAAATAGCCCATTTCACCAAAATGAAATAGTAGAAAGAGCTACATGAGGGAGGTCCAAGGTTGAAGTACTTGATGAGAACAGGGAAGGCAGCTGGATTAGTTTGGCCGTCACAAAGCACTACAAAGTCATTCATTCACCAGCA